>PVIJ01004625.1:0-108489 GCA_004024925.1 Scalopus aquaticus
ATGCTAATCGGGGGAGTAGGAGGGCCACCCTGCACCCAGGCTTAGAAGAGTCTGGGTCCATGTACAGCATGGGACATGGACTGTAAGGTAAGGAGGGGTGAAGGGTACCAGAGCGCCACAGTCCCTGGAGGTCGCAGCCCCTGTGCCCCCTGATCCCAGGCTCCTCACCTGAGGTCACACTCTGTACAACGCCCTCCTTGGTCTTGGCTCCTGGGGAAGAAATGGAGGTGTCAGCCCAGACCTACTCCTCAGGGCTGGGAGGAGGGCGATCAGGGAAAACACACCCCAGACTGGCAGGACAGGCTCTAGGGTGGGTAGGGGGTGCATGGTGTCTGGGGGCTTTCAAAAGCCACTTCCTGCTGTGTCTAGAGGAAGAAAAACAGGAAGTGGACAGGACAGCATAGGGCGGGGCTGGGAGAAGGTTCAGGAGAGACCAGGTCTGAAACAGGGTCCAGACAACTGTAACCCCCTCCGCCAGGTGTATCCTGGGCCCCAGAAGCAGCTGGAGGACAGCAGGGGAAAGCTGAGTCAGCGGCTCAGCCCCTCTTCTAAGGGAACTGAGGGGGTGAGGCTGGATAGGACAAAGAGTCTCACCTCCCCAGCTCCACTCCTTCCCTCGGGGTAAAGTGGGAATCTATACCCTGACTGCTGGTTCTTGAAGGGTAGGAGACTACCTGGGCACCTGCCCTTTTGACCCAAGGACATTCCAGCCTTAAGCTGGTCCTGTCTAAGAGGCATGAGTGATGCCAGGCTGGAAGATGCTAGGGTGTGTTTGTGCATGCATTTGTGTCTGGACAAATGGGTGTGTCTGAAGCCTGATTACCCTTCCAGTTGTCCTGCCCCAAAAAACCCCTGGGGGCCCTGAGGAGGCCAGAACAGGCACTGGTAGGTGCAAGAAAGTGGCAGAACTCCAGGTCCTGGAGAGCCTAACTTTCCAGCCAGGTCCTCATCTCCTCCCCAAATGCCTCCCTAGGGCTGGGGGATATGGAGTCAGGCCCAAACCTCTGGGCACCCTGGCCCCCAGCCACCAAGCTGCCCCGCCCTGGCATGCCCTGCCACGCCCAGACTCACCCACATACATGACACCCTCCTTAGTCTTCTCAGCAGCTTCTGTCACCCCCTGCTTGGTCTTCTCCACAGCGCCCACCACACCATCCTTGGCGATGGAGAAGCCCTTCTTGAAGACATCCATGGTGGTGACAGCGGCGGGAGCCCGACAGTACCGACTGCCGGCAAGCTGTGGCTGGAGCTGGCGCGAGTGCTGCCGCAGCCGCTGTCCCTGCTGCTGCCTCTTATTGACGACAATGAAATATTGATGATGCAGCGACTGGACTGGCCGTGGGAGCCCAGCCAGCCGGGGTGGGGGCAGGGAGGGAGGGAGGAAAGGAGGGAGAGAGAGGAAAGGAGGGAGAGAGAGGGAAGGAGGAGGCCCCGCCCCTCCCCGTCATCTTCCCCTGGGATGGGGCAGCAGGTCCAGGTCCCTTGGGCCTCAGCTGATTCAAGCCTCTGCCCCTGCCCTCCTGGATCACTGGGGGCTGGACGCATCCTTATCCATCACAGTCCCTCATTCATTCGCTGCCCCTTCACTCACGGGGCAGCTCTGGCCTCAGGCTGTTGTGTCTACATCTGGGGCAGAGAGGGCTAAGAGAGGGGAGACACTATTGCTAACAGCATCCCAGATAGGGACAAGTTCAGGGACACACAGGCAAGAGTGACCAACCTCCCAGAACCACCTGTGCTGCCTGGCTATTCCCCAGCACCATGGATGCCCCCACCCAGGGCTCCCGCCAGGCTGGGCGGAGGAAGTGGGCAAGGGAACAAGACGGTGTCCCTATACCCTGGCCTCTGGCCATACCCTTCGGAACCCTCAACTCCATTCCTCTCTCTGATCTTCCGCCACCTGCTGGCTCCCACAGCCCAGTGGTGAAGGCGCTGAGTAGGCATGAAATCCCCCACTTCCTGGCCACCAGCGTGGGTGGGCTTCAGGGCCCCTGACACTGACCCAAAGATTTCCTGCAGCTTCACCTCCATGCTTGTGCTCCTCTGACTCCCAGGGAGCAGGCTCCCACGGGGACACGTGCGGTGGGGCCACCCTCCTGTGTCTCCTATACCCCCGGTGACCCTGACCAGAGTCCTCCCTGGCACAGGAATCTGCCTACGATGTTGGCTGCCTCTGTGGGGGCCAGGCAGTGGGTGAGGGGCCGGACGAGACTTACCGGGTGGGCCGGCCCAGGCCACTTCCTCTCTTTGTTGTCCTGTGCTTTCTTTTCCTTGTGAGACAACGTGACTGGTAGTTTCTGGAGTCACTGGCCGAGGCTGAGCCTGCCCAACTGCCACGATGATCCTGACGCTGTTACTTGGTCTCGGGGGGCCCCTAGGTTGGGGTCTGCCTGGGGCCTGGGCTCAGGTCCCAGGTACCTGGTTCTCCAATCCACATGACTCCAGGAAGCCTGGGCCCCGGAGGGCAGAGGCTGAGGACACCAGCACCTACCCTGTTAGACGGTAAGACGGCTGGAATTCTTGTGGGAGGGTGTCATGGAAGTCTGAGTCCCAGTTCAGCCAGAGCAAGGCCTCTTGGGACCTCAGTCATCCCTCTGTGAGATGGGCTAGTATTATCTACCTGCTGGTCAGCTGTGAGGCTGAGTGAGGTCCTCGGTGCCAAACTCCCCTTCAAGGGGCCACCCCTAGGCAGTCTGGACTAGGCACCCCAGGCTAGGAACCACAGGAAGACCCCGCCTGACCCATAGCAGAGAACCGGCCTAGGGGCTGTGGGGTGGGAACGTTCCTTGCTATCATCTACCCTGCATGGGGCATTGAGGGTCTGTGGTTCTGGAAGTTTGCATTTGGTAGGTCAGTGGCTCCAGCTGTTCAAAGTGAGTTAGTTCTGAAAGCTGATCCCTTGTGGGCTAGCCCAGCTAAGCCATATAGAAGACAGATACTCCTGGGGACTAGATTTGGAGTCTTCAACCTGGCAGATATGTGTCCTACTCAATCTCTCAAACAACAACAAAAAAGATCTCCACACCAAGCAAGCTATTCTTCAGCGCCTCTCTGGCTATGTGCAGAACACTTCTGCAACTGACCAAGATGCCATTTTTCAGTGCTGTTTGTCTAGGGCCAGGGGTCCTCCTGCTGGTAAGGTGCTGGGCTTGGGGGTCCCTCCTCAGGATACCTACCATTAGAGTAGCAGGTGCTATTTGCTGGGCCAGGCACCTTGCCAAGTGTTAATCCTCCCAACAGCCTTGTTTATAAAGGAGAAGCTTGTGGCTCAGAGAGGCTGAGCAGCTGACCCACAGCCACACAACAAGAAGAGCTGCAACCAGGACTGTGAGTCGGACTCCAGAGTTCATGCTGGGGTGCCTGGAGCACTCAGAGGCATCCCAGGGCCCAGTATGCCAACCCCCAGCCCCCACCTCACATACCAGTTTCTTGAGGGCATCTATATGGATTTGGAGAGTAAAGGGGGCCCACTAACACACAGAGCCTCCCAGCTGGCTGTCAGAGATTCATCTTTGTGGCTTAGAGAATCAGTGTTTCAGACAGTTCTATACAGCTCTGACGCTTCAAGGTGAATGTGTTTGCTGGACCCACTCCCACAAGAGAGTGCACACGGCCCTCAGAGAGGGAGGGGCTGGCTGTGTGGGGAGGACTGGCTGGAGAAGGACCTAGTGAGACCTCACCCCGAGTCCCTAGTTCTGCTCAGGGCTGGGAGGAGAAGGTGACTCCTGGAGGGAGAACCTGGACATCTAGCTCTGATTTCAGGACCAAGGACCAAGCCCTCCCTCCCTGAAACCATTAGCTTATGCACAGTCTGTGGGCTGCCTGCCTCATTTTGGTGACAGGGAGCATGAGGGGGTCCAAATGGGTGGGAAAGAGGTAGGAGAAGCTCTTCTTTCTCCCCACCCCATCAGCTGTAAGGAGGGGCTTTGTTCCCTTAGCCTGGGGAGAACAGGCCTTGTCCTCACGGGCTGCCCTGCTGGCTCCTCTCACATTTTGTGGTCCCATTGTGTACAGAGCACCAGCGGTGTGTACAGGCACTCTGGCCCAGGAATGCCCATGCAGGTGTTCCAAGCCTTGGATTCAGGGCTACAGGGGGTCTCCTTCTCATAACCCCAGAGGCATGGTCCCCACAGGGCAAGCCCAAGTTGTCCAGGCCTCTAGAGGGCTGGTGGGAAAGGAAGGAAACACTGCGCAGCTTCCTCAGGCTGACTGCTTCCCATGCTCCAGTGGAAGGAGAGGCGGAAATGCTGCTCCAGCCCCCTCCTGCAACAGGGGGAGGGGGGTGCGACAGGCCCTGGGCACTCAGGAATGGCCTGGTAGACCACTGTGCCTGGTTGCCAGAGCCAGGCCTTTGCTGTCATGTGCCTCTCAGGCCCTTTTCTGGAGCCCAGGACCAGGGCAGGCCCTAGTCACAGGCCTAGATTAGACCCTTTCCAAGGACAAGGCCGAACAGCACAAGTTGGTGCTTTGGTGCCCTAGCCCCACACTGCCAGCTCCAAAGGGGGAGGAGGGCATGGTTGAGCGCTTCCTAGGACCCTGGGGACCTCATAGGGAGGAGGTATGTGTGCTCCCTGGCCTTGGTGGGGGTGGGGAGAGAAGCAGTTTAGGATGTGGGCTTCACAGATGCTGAACTTCCTTCTCCACAGGACTGGACCTGTGAGGGGGACCGAGCTGAGCCCCGGCAAGGTGCCCCATTCTGCACTGTTGTGACAACGCTGACAGGTCACCACAGTTCTCTCCACTTTACAAGTCCTGAGGTTCAGAGGGCTGGAAATTCTAGCCAAGGCCACACAGCTCCAAAGTGATGGGCCAGAGTCCGGGTCCACACCTACTGGACTGTAGATCCCAGATGTCCTCTGTTCTGTCTCCCTCAAAGGGTGGAGATATGGGAGATGCTGCTCTGGCCCCTAATATCAGTTTCTCCTGACCCGTGTTCAAGGAGCACTTATGATTTTTGCAGTTGGGAGCTCAGAGCCCAGAGGAGTCACCCATATCCTGGAGATCACACAGGAGCAAGGTGAAGCCCAGGCTGACAGTCTCTGGCCACCTGTTTCTGCTCCTAAAGACCCAGGGCCCCGGGCCTGAACAGGGAAGAGCCCCTGGCCTGAGTCACACTTAGGGAACCATGGATCAGGGCTGGATGCCGAGTGGGCCTCTGGCTTCTCTGACAAGGTCCCTTTCTGGCTCAAAGACAGAGTCCTGCAAAATTCTCCCCTGCATGGTCACATTCGGCTGCATTCAGGGTCTCAGAAAGCAAGAAGGCTGAGAAGACACCTTTCCTCCCCAGGAAGAGTTAAGGGGCAGACGGGGGTGGGATTTACTGGTTGGTTAAGAGCATTTAAGTGTCCCAGAGGGTGGAGGCAGTAACACATCCATAATTTAGGAGACTCCAGCGAAATGCCCTTTCCCTGCAGCTTCCCCAACCCCTACCCTGGCCCTTCCCCTTGCCCCCAGGGAGGGACCTAGAGAGGGAATCCTCTTCACCTCTCCAGATCTAAAAGAAAGATTTTACTCAAGGTCACTCTGAGTCTATGGAGGGGGGTGGGGGAGTCACCCAGCAATCACTTAGCAACTCCAAGGGGATCAGCTGGCTCTCTCCTGCAGGAGGCAAGGCATTAATTAAGGGGTGATCCAGCACAGGACCAAACCTGGCTGGCACTTTGCTCTCAATAGACCACTGGGAGATTAGGACCCCCATCATGTCTCCCCAAGGAAGGATGTGAAGAGGGCGCAGGCCTGAGACCAGGAGGCAATGAGAACAATGGTGTGCTTCATGCTTCACCCAGCTTGGCTGGGGGCTGGAGCTTAGAAGGCCAGCAAGAAACTGCCAAAAGTGGGAGGAAACCAAAGCAAAGGTCAGGAATGTTCCCAGAGCTTCTGGGCCAGGAGTCTGTACTGTGCCAAGGGGATGGGGTTGCTGAGGGAGGGGGACCATGGGCAGGGAGAATAGCGGCCACAAAAGCCAGAGGTTTGAGCAGGTCAGGAGAGAAAGTTCCTGGGCAGGAAGGGTGGGCAGCACCACTTCTGGTTCCACGAGCTGGACCTGGACGTGGAAAGTCCCAGCCACTCCCTGGCAGACTGGACCAGACCGGATGTGCCCGGGCAGCCTCTGCAGGAGCTGAGAGCACATGCAAGGAGTGAGCTTTGTTTAGAACATGTTTCTCAACCTCAAAACTATTGACATTTGGGACTGGCTAATTCTTTGTTGTGCATGGTTGTCCTGTGCTTTGTAGGGTGTTTAGCAGCATCCTTGACCTCTACCCACTAGACGCCAGTATCGCTCCCACACCCCTAGTCGCTACAACTATAAATGTCTCAACAAGTTGCCAAATACACGTGGGAGAAGTTCCCTCTCCCTGGTTGAGAACCACTGGCATAGAAACACTTTTCTCTAGGGCTGAGCCTATGTTCTAGGATTTCCATGGTGCCTGGGGCAAAGGTGGGGTGGGAGTCACAGATTTTGGTTCTTGGAACAGTCTGTGCAGACAACCATCTGGCCCACGGTCCCAGAGCTCTGGGACAGCACTTTCACTGTCCACTGTTTCTGTGTTGAGTGAACATTCTTTGCTTTTGTTTGGATTTTTGATGTGTCCCCATTTTGCCATTAACAAGTAGTTTATCACATCCTCTGCCATGTCCCACAGTACTTGGCTTTAGAGATGATCTTTTGTGTTTTTTTAAGATTTATTTATTCATACAAGCTGGGATACAGATCAGAGGTGTGGGGCGGCGAGAGGGGTCACCAGAGACAGAGTGGGGAGCAGAACAGGCAGACTGACGGAAACACAGTGCTGAGGGGAGCAGTGGGTGAGGCAGGAGAGGTCTGCAGCTGCGCCATGTGGGAATCTCCCCCACTGGGCGTCAAACACGCGTCGCTGCTGCTGACAGCTTCACAGTGCAGTGCTTAACCGCTGCGCCACCAGGGAGGCCCTAGAGATGGTCTTGATAGATGAAGTCCACAAGATGAATAGATCTAGACAGATCTAGATACATGAGAAACTCCTCACTTACTATTGGCTTCCAAAATGTTCTTACCTGTTCATCTGCATTTTCTCATTCAGATGGAAATGATTTTACATATATTTTTTAAAGTTTTATTTTGTTACATACACCCATAGACAGGAAACAGAAAATTATGGCCAAATTTGGCCCCCTGTTTGCTTTTGGAAATTAAGTCCTGCAACTCTGGGAGCTGACCGTATTGGGGGACAACCCTCTGACCCCTTCTACTGAGCCCATCCAGTCTGCCATCGGGTTAGCGGGCATCCTACTGCTCCTAATACCCACAACAGCATATATTGTGAAGGCATCGAAGGAGGGGCTACCCCCCAGGTGTTGCAGGACACTGTGTACAACCCCCAAACGACCCTATAGGACTGTGGTATGGGCAAACTTTTCCAGAGTAGGGACTGCTTGGCCTGGCTGTTTTCCCTTGCATTGTTTGAAAGCTATTTCCATAATGACCATAATGGGGCACAGCCAGAGAGCAGGTGCCCTCCCTGCGGCCAGGTCTCTGGTAAAGATGTGAATAGTGATAGGGTAATGCTACAGTGCTCACTGAATGTGTCAAGGCCCAGGGCTTGATACTCAGCCACTTACTTGGAGGAGCATATTACTATGTCCATCTGATAGATGGGGAAATGGAAACACCCTAAGTGCTTTGCTCCAGGTCACACAGCCAGAAATTATGAAGGACCCCAGCAGCACCATGCCACCTCACTGGCACTGGAAGAAATAGCAAGAGCCCTTCATTGCCCTGTTGGAAAATTTGCTGAGGGATTTGAGGGAAGGGGTGTTCCTCAGCCTCTCTGCTGGCCTGAGGGAGAGGGGTTCCATAGATGACAGTGAGCAGGCAATGTTTTGGAGCTTTTGCTCTGGAGCCTGGAGTTCAGGGATAAATAATGCAGAGCAGCACTCCCACCTCAGGCTAATGGATTCCAGAATTCCTAGCAGTAGGTGAGGCAGGGAACTGGACAGCCACTCTGCATTGGTATCCCCATTTGACCTCTAGGAAGAGTTGTGGGGGACCTGAGCATGACTCAGAAGCCCTTGCCTCTGGCTTGTTTTTTCCCCCAGTAACTGGTGCCCCTACCAGAAGTCCAGGCTTGTCACCTTCATAGCCGCTTGCAAAACAGAGAAATTCCTCGTCCACTCACAGCAGCCTTGTCCACCGGGGGCGCCGGACTGCCAGAAAGTCAAAGTCATGTGAGTAGAGTGGGGCAGGGCGGGCCCCTGGTCCAAGCCCTGCACTGGCTCACCCTGGAGTTACTGAACTGGCTCTCTTCCCCCAGGTACCGCATGGCCCACAAGCCAGTGTACCAGGTCAAGCAGAAGGTGATGGCCTCTGTGGCCTGGAGGTGCTGCCCAGGTTTTGCAGGCCCTGACTGCCAGCATCACGGTAGGGCTCCCTGTGGCCCCTTGCCCCCTCGACCTCAAGGTCATGCAACTCTGGGATCAATATTCCATGCCTCCTCTCTGCAGATCCCATGGCAATCCCTGAGCCTACAGATCCAGGTGATGGCCATCAGGAGCCTTGGGATAGGCCAGTCAGCCTCGAACCTGGTATGTTGCTTTCCTGGAAGGTGCAGAAGGGGCAGGCAGGCAGAAAGCACCCATGTGCCTGAGCTCTTTCTCCTCAGAGGCAGTGTCATTGCAGGAAAACTCTGTTTCCAGAATCAGCACAGAGGCCTCTGTGGTCCCTACATTTCCTCAGCTTCACACCAGAAGCCAGCCTCACAGGGCTTTAGTCAATTGCCTGCTGGCTAAGCTGATGCATGCTTTTCCTTGAGCCATTTTCTGGAAAGGACAGTTTCATCTGGCACTTTCTTTGCACCTGAAAATCAAAAGCTCCAGGGCCTGACAGAAGCATTCCCACACCTCCCAACCAGTGCCAGGAAGTCACGCTGTCCCTGGTATTGAGGCAGTACAGGAGAGCCACCAAGAGACATCATTTGTGCAGCCTTTCAAGGCTCACCCGAACATTGGGATAGTGAATGAGTTTCATCATCCTATCTATTAACAATGGAGGCCTAGAGTGATCTGGAGAGGCCATGCACATGAGGCTGAGGAAGAAAATGTGCCATGATTGATTAGTCATGTCTGCCGTGGGTATGCGGGGCAGGGCGAATGTTCACTTGTCTTGCATTTGCCTTTCTGAAAGGAAAGTTTTCTTAGCTCCTCCCCAGAAGACAGCACACACCTCCTTGATCTCAACCCCCAAATCTTCTCCATACCTCATGATATACCCAGTCCTGGGAGTTAGCTCTTGACACTTATCTCTCATGTATATCCAGGCCACCTAGCCACAGAGCTCAGCAACAATGCTCTGGGAGACCTTCAAAATGATGTCCACCAGGTGGCAGACAGCCCCTCAGACCTGTGGAAAACCCTGCCAAGCAACCTCACAGCTACAATGACTGAGGCCAACCAGACCGAGGCCAATCAGACAGAGTTTGGTGAGTGGCAGGTGGAGGGGCTGAGGGGATGAGTGGGAGGGGAGGCAGGAAGGCCCAGACCTCTGAAGTTCCCTCCTCTAGTCCTATCCCTCCTCAGGACCATGTAAAAATGTGCATCTGTTGCAGAGTTTCCTAGCAGATCCTTGGAGCAAGAGCAGCGGCTCCACATGGATATCTTCCTACAAGAACATTTCAGCCCCATTTGGAGGAGCTTCAACCAAAGCCTGCACAGTCTCTCCCAGGCCATAAGAAACCTATCTCTTGATATTGAAGCCAACCAACAGGCCATCAAGAGGGTTCAGGAAAATGCTGTGGCCAGGACTGACTTCCAGGAGCTCGGTGCCAAATTTGAGACCAAGGTCCAGGAGAATTTCCAGAAAGTCAGCCAACTGCGGGAGGACATAGAGGATCAACTGCATGCCCAGCAGCTTTCCCTGCAGTTCTCCCTCTCTGAGCTCCAGGCCAATGTGGACACGAAGTTGAAGAAGCTCCTTAAGGCCCAGGAATCCCTGGGGGTCAATGGCAGCTTGTTGGCGGCCACTGCAGGAGCAGGAGCCAGGCCAGAGCCAGAGAGCTTACAGGCCAGACTGGGTCAGCTGCAGAGGAACCTCTCAGCTCTGCATGTGGCAACTGGCCACAGGGAAGAGGAGTTACAGAACACCCTGGCAGACATGAGGGCCACCCTGGCCCAGCATGCGGATGAGATCAAGGAGCTGTATTCAGAATCTGATGAGACCTTTGATCAGATTACCAAGGTGGAGCGATTGGTGGAGGAACTACAGGTGAATCACACTGCACTGAGAGAGCTGAGGGTGATCCTCATGGAGAAGTCATTAATCATGGAGGAGAACAAGGAGGAGATAGAGCGGCAGCTCCTGGAGCTCAACCTCACCCTCCAGCATCTGCATGGCGGCCACGCAGACCTCATCAAGTATGTCAAGGACTGCAACTGCCAGAAACTCTACTTTGACCTGGATGTCATCCGGGAGGGCCAAAGGGACAATACAAGGGCCCTGGAGGAGACCCAGGTGAGTCTGGATGAGAGGCACCAGCAGGACGGCTCTTCCCTGCAGGCCCTGAGCAGCGCCGTGGACACTCTGTCGCTGGCCATGGAGTCGCACAAGGCAGACGGTGAGCGGGCCCGGGCTGATTCGGCGCGGCTCCGGAGCCAGCTGCGGGCACTGGGCAGCGAGGTAGACACGCTGAAGGCCGCCGAAGTGGAGATCCGCCGCGAGATCCAACGGCTCCACAGCTCCTTCGCTGCGCTGCTGGAGGATGCGCTGCGGCACGAGTCTGTGCTGGCTGCCCTCTTTGGGGAGGACGTGATGGAGGAGATGTCAGAGGAGGGAACTAGCCCTTTGCCCCTGCAATATGAGCAGATCCGTGTGGCTCTGCAGGACGCCGCCAGCGGGCTACAGGAGCAGGCGCTTGGCTGGGACGCCCTGGCTGCCCGGGTGACCACCCTGGAGCAGGCCATGGCGGGTAGTGGGCAGGGCAGGGCAGGGGGCCAAGTGCAGCCCCTGCTACCAGCAGAGCACCTGGAGCCGAGTCAGGATGCCTCGGGAGAGGAGGCAGGTGAGATGGACCTGGCTGGGCTGGCACAGGAGCTCCAGCGCCTGAGCTCAGACCTCAAGCAAGTAGGGCAATGCTGCGAGGCCTCCTGGGCCACTTCTCTCAACAGCTCCCTCAAGGGCCTCCGTGGAGCACTGGCCATCACTGAGTTGGACTTAGAGCAGCACCAGAAGCTTTTCCACAGCCTCTTTGGGAACTTCCAAGGGCTCTTGGCAGCCAATGTCAGCTTGGATCTGGGAAAGCTGCAGGCCATGCTGAACAGGAAAGGAAAGAAGCTGCAGAAAAGTCTGGAAGCTCCCAGGAGGAGGGACAGGAAGCAAGTGGAGCCTTTGGCAGATGCCCATGTCAGACAGCTAGTAATGGACACCCTGGGAGCAGAGCTCTGGGAGGCAGGTGAGTTCCTGGGCCCAGGGAGACTAGGTGAATCTAGGACAGGGTTGTCTGCAAGCACCTCTTCTGCTACATAGAAGGTGGTGAGTGTGTGCGTGTACAGGTATTGACGTCACCTGCCAGGGGAAGCACGCCATTGGAGGTGAATACAGGAGCAGCTTTGGAAACATAGTTGACTCACCTTGCTGCTCTGCACCAGGTCCCCTGCATTGCCCTCTTTGGCCTTTGCCATATTGAATCAGCAGATCCGCTCAACCACGTATTATCATTGCCATCTGACCCCAGAAACTGAGAGTCAGTCAGGGGCAGTGTCCTGCTCAGACAGACTAAGCCACTACAGAGGAGCCCAGAACCTAATCTGGTGTCTCTAGGGTATGGCTCTTCCCCTGTAAAGGCTCTAGATGACTGGCCCTGCCAGGTCCCAGGGCCCTGAGCTTGGGAAACCGGCTGAGGCTGAAACAATGTGCAGTGAGCATCCCCAGCCACTCCCTGAATGTGGCCCACAAGTGACTCTGTCCTGCCAGAGAGGCTGGTGGTGGGGCCACCTCCTCCCTCAGACCCATAGGCTAAGCCCAAGGCTGCTATCTGGATTTTCTATACCCTGTGTAGCCTGGCATGTGGGAAGTTCAAGGTCTTCCTCCTGCTGACCCTCCTTTATGGCCACAGAGGCGTGTATCTTCCTGGGAAGAGAGAGAGCATAGGCTCTCCTACTTGTCTACTTACTTACTTGGCTCAGTTTCTCCCTCTGTAAAATGGGAAAATCACCACTGGTATCACAGGGCTATTATGAAGGATAAGAGATAAATTTACCAAATCCTTAACACTGTCTTGACATTTAGTAGAAACCAGTCACCATTTTCCATTTCCCCAGCATTTTCAGGGAGGAGGCTTTGTCTGCCTACACTAATTGTTCCATCATTTTCCCTCTTATGAGTGTGCAAGGTCTCAATATGCTAATGAATTTAGAATTTTCTCTGCGCTTACCACTGAAATATTTTCTTATTTCCAAAATAATGGCTCCCCATCAAAATTAAAAATTACCCTTTGTCTTGTAGGAAGACTTAGAGGGCTTGAATTCGTACCCGACAGGCAAGACCATTCTCAGTCTGTTAACAAATCAGTGAATCACAGCCCTTCCACCTGAGAGGCTCATTGCCACTGACGGATTGGGGTCTCCCCCTAAAGCCCAATTCCAAAGGGCAAGCAGGCTCTCGGGTTGCAGCGGAGGGGGAGCCAAGCAAAGGCAGAGGGTGCTCCAGGCCAGCCTTCCTTTGGCTGGACCAGCACCCCACCTCCTGGATGCCAGGGGAACTGCAGAGCCACAGCCAACCTTTGTCCTGACACAATCTTACACAAACTGGGCCGCTATTCTGAACTCTCTAAAACAGCCTTTTCTGTCATTCACAGGGCTATTGCTGGGCTGGGAGCTAAACAGCTGGCTCTCTAGTCCCAGGACCTAAGTCACTAGCTGCAGCGCAGACTGTGCCTCCTTTAAGGCCTTGTTTTTAACTCCTTGAGGAATGGAGAGTTTGGGCTCAACTCCACGCTCTTTGAGGGAAGAACACGAGGACCACGACCTTGTCAGTGCCAAGGTCAGGGTCATGGCTTGGCCCCAGTGGGTCCTCCCCTTCCTGAGCCTTGGCCAGGCAGCCCAGTTGACTCTTTCCTCACTGAACATTCACCCCACCCCCACCCCAGAGCACTTTCCTCCAGTTGCCTGCGGTAGGCAGAGGGCTGCACACCCACATCTTTCTTATCCTCCTAATGCTGGCTAAAGTACACCATCAGGTGAGAAGAGAACCAGAAATTAGGGGACCCGAGGGCAACTCCCAGCTTGGTTATTTATTAGTGTATCATCTTTCCCTTTCTGGGCCTGTTTCCCTATCTGTAATCCCAAAACTCTGCAACATTCTGATAACATTGAGATGACCAATGAAAACATTGGAAAGACTTTTCTTCCCCAGTCCCATCTGCTCTTCTCTAAGGTGCTGTGACAAAGCTCCAGGAGTTTGCTTTTCTCCTCTCTCCACTGCTCTGCAATTATCTCCAGTGTTATATTATTACCTTGAAGAGCAGCCTAGTTTTCTCTTTCCCAGCCTGCCACTGGGAAACCAGTTAGGTACCTGATCTCAATCAGCAGATCGGTTCTTGGAAATTAAGTGAACTGATGACGATGTCAACAAAGCAAGACCCCTATGCACTGGGATTGCTTATTCCCTCTCAACATTTTAAGAAAACAAATGCTTTATTCAAGGGCCCACTATACTTCTCTCTCTTATTGGCAGGAAAAGGTGTGAAACAAAAATGTATTTTGTTAAAATGTATTCCAGAAGAGACAACCGCCTATGTATCTTCTCAATTAGTGAAATACTGAGGTTTGGCCAGGTAGTTTCCACTCCCAGAGATACATTACTATTGGAAATATCTAGGTTATCTAAAGATAGAGGCCTATTTCTAATGTTAATAAGGCAAGAAAGCAGGTCTCAGGACTTCACTTCCCACCCAAAGGAGGGTGTCATTCAGCACTTTCCTCCTGTATTCCAGGCAACCCCGTGGCCTTCTATGTCAGCTTTTCAGAAGGGACAACGGCCGGGCAGATGGTGAAGTTCAACACTATTCACATCAACATTGGCAGCAGCTACTTTCCCGAACAGGGCTACTTCCGAGCCCGTGAGCGTGGGGTCTACCTGTTTGCAGTAAGCATTGAATTTGGCCCAGGGCCAGGCACCGGGCAGCTGGTGTTTGGAGGTCACCACCGAACCCCAGTCTCGACCACTGAGGGGCAGGGGAGTGGAAGCACAGTGACTACCTTTGCCATGGCTGAGCTGCAAAAGGGTGAGAGAGTGTGGTTTGAGTTAACCCAGGGATCAGTAATGAAGAGAAGCCCACCAAGCACTACATTTGGGGGCTTCCTGATATTCAAGACCTGAACACTGGACACAGCTCTGACAAAACTTCAGGGACTCACCTAGTTCTCCTGGGTCTGGGGCTCTGGCTAGGGTTGGTTTGGAGACCATCCAGTGGGTCTAGGTCGTTCTTGGACTTCAGCATGGACAGCGTAGCTTATGTGGCCTTCCTCTAGACACACCAGGTTTAAGTATTCTTGACAAGAAGGGTGAGGGTGCTTCTCCTGGGCAGGATCGCCTAGGCACCTGTAAACTTGGGCCCACCTGCCTTTTGAGACAGCATGGCTGGACGCCAGCCCTTTAGCACACCCTTTGTTCAGCTTTTTGTTGTTTTTCTCCTCCTATGGTTGGAAACTTCCTTACATTTTAAACCATTCTCCTTCCTCTTTTTCCTAATCTTACGCTACAAAATCATTTTTTTTCCAAGAAGTGTTATTTAAAATGGAGGTGACATCTTGGACAATATTGGAACCCGGCCTCCAACCACTGCAGAGCAGCAGAAAACCAACTTGTTAAGTCTCTTTCAGTCAGAAATGGCAATAAAGGCTGCTGGAGCTAACCAGGGGAAACCAAACTAGTATCTTTTATTGTCAATCTTTGAACTTATTTATCTGTGACTTTAATTTCACTTCATTTTCTCCTTTCCTCGTGCAGGGTTAAAGCCAAGACATACCAACCATTAGCTAAAATGTACATAGCCTTCACCTTTTTTACTTCCTCTGACAGCTTATCATTGCCTCAAATGTTAACATCTCTAATCAGGAGGGGAGCTAAAAGAGGAAGTGAAGGAATACTGTTAGAAAAATCTCCCTAAATGATGAACATTAGAATAAAGTGATGTCCTTCAAATCTCTGCCTGGTTCACTTATAGAGAATGAAAAGATTTGGTGAAGTAGGTACAAATATTGGACAAACTCAAATTACTTGGGATAAATGGGACATTCATAATTCTACCCCCACTTGAGTTACAATTTCAGTTAATTTCTACACAAAACATTCAGAGGCCACCAAAGTAGGCAATGACATTAATATTGGACTAGACAGTACTACTCAGAGTTATGATTATTCCTGCAATATCTGTATCTATATTTAAATCACTTATTTAGAGGAAAGAGGTACGAGATGTCAATCATTTAGCAGTTGAGGTTAACAAGGTTCCCAGCCATTCCCATTGTATTCCAGGGGTCATTAATTCAAATAATTATCCCTCAGGATTTACCACTGAGCTTTGTGTACTGAATGTGCTGAAGTCAGTGTCAAAAAGGACAGTGTTCCAGGCCGCTCTGCCACTGATGGTTTAACTTTGAACTCTTTTCACGTGTAGTATAAGGTGGTTAGTTTAATGGCTCTCATTAAAATCCTGGTACTTTATTATATCTATTGACCACAGGTTTAAGTCTCACCTATCTGCTTTTCCCTTTGGCCAAGTGCTCTTGGCCAGTGCAGCTCAGATGCCAAGATCAGTCCTGACTCAAGGCACAATTTGTCTGTGTCATCCCTCATCAAAGATTGGACAGCCAGCACAAGGTCCCCCTTGCTGCTAGAAAGACCATGCTGTGTCTTCTTTCTGCTCACTTGGGCAGTGTAGTCTTTAGATTTTCATTTAGAATTCATTGTACATAATTGGCAGAGTTGATCTCCACAAAGGGTACAGGTCTGCCAGTCCTCATATGCCTGGTACTCAATAAGAGGTTATAAATGAAAGTGCTAACAGGTAAATTCTGCCAGCAGTACAGATAGATGATTCTAGGAAAGCCTCTGGAATGATAACTGGAGAAACAATGGTCTTTTAGATAGACTCTCTCCTATGTAAATTTCACAAAACATAGTATCAAGTTTAAGGGCTTATTTTTTCTGTTTAAACATTTCTAAAATTAGGATTCTAGATCAGCAAGAAATCTAAAATTCAGTCTGCTAGATTTATCTCTACTAAGGCATCTAATATTCCTGGGTAGAAATTCCTTTGGCGCTCTGCATATAGATTTCCCTGTGACCCAGGCCAATGTAATAATACCCTTCAATTGTGGCATCCAGAATAAGGCAATGGGCCAAGCACAGAGTGTTATTATATCACTCTAAAACTGGTTGGAAAAATATAAAAGTATTCAGAAATAATGAAAAAGAAAAGGTATCTTTAAGCACAAATCAGGAAATTTTAGTAAATCAATCCTGAAAAACAGAAAGCAAGAGATTTAAGTATAAAATTAAACAGCAATAGGAAATCATAACCCCAAACATTTGAGACTGTTGGAGAGATGGGAGTGATTCCAGAGGAGGACACATGGGTGGAAAGGGGCAGGCTGAAGCAGCGGGCAGTCAGCTGCTGTGGCCTGTCTCGAGCTCAACAGTTCATGTCCCTCCATTAGTCCCCCACCCCCAACACACACACACTGTAACAGGCTAGCTAGCTACCAACCACCTGGAGGCAGGAAGCTCTCACACCCAGACGTGCAAAATCTTACTGAAATCAATTCCCATGGGAGTCAATCCAGAGACATGTCTCCATAAACCACAGCATAGTGTCAAAATAGCTCTAACCTTTATTCTCATTGCAGAACACTGTGAAAATAATCTATGCTCTATAAAAAAAGTTTCTTAAAACTCTCCTTTTCTTGAATACTCTGGAGTTCCTCTGGTATACCATGTTTGTCTTAAAAACTTCAAAAACTCCTCTCCTAGCTGTAGCTGGAATATCATTTTCTATTCAGAAGCTCCCTTGAACCTAGCCTGACAATGAAAAAACTCTTGGGGTGGGGTGGAGGAGGCAAACAGAGCAGGGAAGGTGCAAATCCCTTGAGTAGGTAAGGATTACCTTTTCATACTGCTCTAACAGCTGCTGTCTTACCACTCCCTGATAAAAACAGGAAATTGAGGAACACAGAAGTGAATTGGATTCACTAATACAAAGATGAGCAACTAGGCCCAAATTACCTGTGGAAAGCTAGCATCATGAAATGCCTGAAGATCCAAAAATCCACAAATGAAAATTCTGAAATGCTAATCTCTAGAAACAATAGACAATTGGAAAGTCTTGATTATTTAGAAACCCTGGTTTCTAAATACCATCCCTCCCCAAAGGTACCAGAGCACCTAGGAAAAATGAGTGACTCCATGACCAGGCAAAGAAAATACCAGAAGAAGCTGCAACCTGTTAGTGTGCCAAAAAGTAAAAAGTCCCCAAAGAATGAAAGATGTATGTCAAAAGGACTCAGGAGTTAGCTTGGTGAACTCTTAGTCACCAAGACTGCGTCGATGTGCGCATCGAGACAAATAATCATCTAATTGACTATTACTCATTTTATATATATATATATATATATATATGTATGTATGTATTATAGTAACTCCAATCCAGAAAAAGTAAAAGGAAGGAAGGGAGGAAATAAAGAAATAACCCAGAAAATTTCCCAGGTCCAAGGAAAGATTAACAAGATACAATAACAATGAGCAACAGAATGAATGTATCTAGACAAGGCAAGTTTAAATGTCAAAATATACACACACACAAAAAATACATTAAACTACAAAGGACTGACGAAACACGTCAGACATCTTACAGGCAACATGTTCAACTATGAAAAGGCATCAGAGGGCACAATGAATTTACATACAACTGAAAATAGCCCCGACAGGTGGTAAGAGTACAGGAGGGAAAATGATATGATGCATAGCAAAAGCTATCCCAAGGCTTTACTTTCTCAAAGCTCAAACTTTTCAAAAAGCATTTCTGCAGTAGGAACACCTTCAGGTCAGATAGATGGATCCCATTACTCTAAGTAAAAGAAGCTGGTCACAGGACAAGAAAGCATACACTGTACTAACAGAGAGAAAAAACTTGGAAGAAATTACCTGTCCAGGTATGAGATGCACACTGATCCACTGTGGGTTGGAGTGTAAGTGAAAAATGGCTCTAGGCAGTATGTAAGGCAATATTTGCCAAAAACCTTCAACTTAAAAAAAAAAAAAACCCTCAGTCTTTTAAATTAGCTTTATATCCACTAGTCCCATTTGTAGGAATAGAATCTAAGAAAGTTAAATACAAGGAGTTATGTATAAGGATGTTCAATACATTATGCTTTCCCAAACAATGGAAACAACCCAAATATTCAATTTGGAATTACAAAAATAAAATATTCCATCTACTTGCTGGAGCATTATGTAGTTTTTTTTTTAAATTATGTTTTCAATGGATATATGACATGCTACAATTTTAATATTGTAAAAAAAATGCAGGGGAGAAAGACTGAAAAGTAACATTCAAATGTAAATAGTGGTACCACCCAGAAATAAAATCTAAGAGATTCATTTCTATCTTTATTTTCTCCTATGTTTTCCAAAACTTCTACCATGAGTACAAATGTTTTGCTCTTTTTCAAAGAAAAAAAAAACCCTCACTAAATTAGGTTTATAGCTTCTCTCTAATAAATAAAGGGAAGAGTGTATGGTCACTTACCTGTTCCATGCTCCATACTGGGTTTCTGACAGCTGAAATGCACATCTCAAGGACATAGGTATGTATACTAACTTATTTGCTATAAAATTTCACCAGACATGTGACTTTGGATATATAATACAGTTTACGTAGAATATCACAAAACACTCACTAAAGTATACTAAAATAAGGTTATTTACTTAAAAATGATACATTGGATATAATCTATATATAGAACAAAGCAATTAATGAATGGTAAACTTAAGGCACCTTTTAAACCAGATGCTGTACAAAATACATTTATAGTGAGTTACATATCAAAGATGAATCTATATTTTGGTGTTTTACAATTGCATAATAAAACTGCTTTTTAACCCTTTTTTCAATGTCTATATACAGGTTCCCTAATTAAGCTATAATGACATTTTCATTTTATACAATATTTACTATGATTTAGTTTTTAAATGGACAAGGACAATGGTCACTAAAAGGGCTTAAATAATTCACTGAAAGCATAGTACAGAGCACAAGCTAAAATTACAGTAATATATTTCATCCTTTGCAAAAGCAGTACTCACATACTTTTCTTGTGGGACAATCATTACATGTGGCTCCATATGACGCTGCCCTAGAGTTAATTTGGTTTTTATGAACATGTCTGCACCCTACAATTTTAACTCTGATTCGAGTAACAGCACTGAGGCAAGAAGAGGGGCTGCTGCACTGCTATTTTAACAGTTGATTCGAGTAATACTACCACTTTTTAACAAGAGTTGCAACTATTTTTTTAAAAAATAAAAATCCATCATTAATTCTCCTGTTGAAATTATTTTAGACATTTAGAAACATTGCAATGTGTATGAAAAATACCAGTGATTACATTTATAAACTCTTCCCTAGGAGAAATCATTCAATATCAAACTTGATCTTAGACCAACTCAGAGATGCCCGATTCTTTAAAAATAACCTTGCATTCTTGTGCTAAAGTGAAGCAAAGCCCTGGGGGGGGGGGAGGGGGAAGAAGGTACTCAATTTTTCTTTTTTTTTGAGTGAATGGAATATATAAAAAATCTTGCACATTCTAGGAAAACAATTTTCAAAACCTACAGATCAATTTCTAAATTTAGAAACACTTTTGGACACTGGAAGGGCAAAATAAACTGTTGATGGAAATATCTTTTGTGAAAGTACAGAGAAGTTAGATTCAAATTTCATATTTCAGAAACTTTAGTAAGAAAGAACAGGAAAAGTTTAAATTCAAAGAATCACCTATCAGTATGTCTTTAATTCTAGAGATATTTACTAGTATGGAAAGGATTCCTAAGAATTTTCTTTGATGGTTAACTTTTGCTGTTTATATTCAGGTAGCTTTGGGTTTTTGTTTGTTTACGTGTTTTAAATTAGGGATGACTGACAGAAGTCACATTTTCAAACTTAATTATTAAGTGTTAAGTGGGACTAAATAATAGTGTCAAGTTTTATGAATTATTAACTATGGCACTACATAAAACACCCTCATTAATTCATTTACTGGCTAAACTTTGAACAATTTTAGAGTACGAGCAAGGAGGAGAGACGAAAACAAGTTGCATGAAACTTTTCCAAGATGTTAGGATTGCATCCATTTGTCAGCATTTGCCTTTTACGGAACATGTTATACTAGAAAATGTTTTCATTAGACTGGTTTCCAAAGTTTATTCTTGATAACACTTTCAATAGATCAATTAATTAAACATTATACTGGCCTTATATACTGTCATCCGTTGCTTCCACATACTATTTTAACATTGCAAAGAACTGTGTTTGTCTTTCCTTACATATTTTCTTTATTATTAAGATGACAAATGATTTTCAAGAGTCACAGTTAATCAAATAAAAAATAAATCAAGGTTAACCTTAGACTAAGTAGATCAGAACTCATTAGAGTTCGTAAGTCACATGGTAATTTAGATTAAAATACCCATATTCCTTGAATATGGGGAAAACATACTGAAAGAACAAGTTATTGAGTACTACCTATATGTAAATTTAGTTATCTTGATAAACACTCAAAAGTTTGTTAGGTGAGAATTATTATATTTAGGTTAAAGTTTCAAATTTGCAAAATGATGTATACATAAATAAAGTAAGTTCCACTCTTAAATACCAGTCAAATTTTTGGTAATGAATGTATACATACTGATTCCTTCCCTTTAAAGTTTTTTGACTATGTGATATAATCTCATCTTATATCATATCCAAAGAAAAAACTGTCTCACTGGATGCATCTATGAGTTATTGTTCAGAACAAGACACTAATATTTAAAAGGCATTACAGAAGTATAAGTAAATCAGAATTACTCCCTGGGATAACAAGGCATCTATAAAATATGTGGCATTTTATTGAATAAAAACTATACCGTATAGATATAGATGCTGAACCTTTTTGCCTCATTCCTGTCTTCACAAGTATGGAAATCATAAAACCCCAAATCTCAAATGATTTAAACATATAAACAGTCATTGAGAAATTTATATCAGTTCTGAAATAAAAATTTGTAATTAGAGGATTCTTTCATAAAGGAAAACTGAAATGTCATCTTAAATGAGTTTTAGTCTTAAGTGAACAAAACCCTAGAATTGATATGCTACTTTGAAAGCATTAATCCATATGTAGTTCTACTTTATAACTTTTTTTGACAATCTTTTAATTTCTTCCCCTTAAGGATGGGGTGTGAGGTAAATGTAAGCAGGTTTCTACAGTATGAATATATGCACATATAAAAAATATGGTTGTAAAGAAGAGGTGTTTTGCAAATAAAGCATATTACACACAAAATATAAATAACTTCCCTTTTAAAGTTTACTAAGAATAAAGAATACAGAATATGGTTATAGGCACTTACATTTCTATCAAATGTAGTGATTAGTAATGCACTTCAATAAGAAGTGTTTTCTTTAGAGGGTTCATGGCATTGAAAATTCCAACTTTGGAAGGGGTGCTTTTCATGACAAAAGTAACAGTACAACCAAAATGATGGTGGTGGGAGTAAAACAGTCCAAATTTACGGACACTTTCAACTTCTTTTGGCCTTTACATCAACTTTTATGTTAAAAATAAAGTTGGTAGAGAAGCTAGCTCACTTGCAAGGTTAAGTGGCTTTTATGTAATTGGCGAATCTTGCTCAGATAATGTATTTTTAAAGCGCAGAACCAACAGCCACCAGTATCTTTCTGTGCAATCAGAAATTTTCTTCTAATTCAAATGGCAACAGAGGAATTCTGGTATGCACATGTGTGCCCACACACAACCATAATCAAGGCATGACAAACTAAACAGTATTCCAAACAGATGGTGATCCATAGGCTGTTTACAAAGGTAGAATACAAATAGATTAAACTTTCTCAGGTAGAAGGCAAAAGTGTGTATTTCTCCATCTCTGCTGAATTCATCTATCTTCTTAAGGCTTTCACAGAAAGCACCATTTTATGAACAAATAATTCAGCACCCAGAGTTTGACTGGAGACTTGTTAATCAGGATTAAAGTCTTGATACAGTTCATAAAAACCCAATAAAAAAAAGCATCAAAAACCACATTTAAAATAAAGCTGTCCATATATAAAGAATGAAGTGTTTTGAAGTTTCCAGCTTGTATTCTACAGAGTACTGAAAGGTTTAGTATTTAGCAGCCTGTGAAGGTGTAGTGAGTAAAGAGTCTGAGAACCAAGTTAATGTCCTTATTCTACTCTAATTCCACCCAGTCCCTGGGTGAAAACAGTTTCTGCATCAAGAATTTCTCCACAAGACTGTTTAACTGTCAAATCTTTACATCTTGGGATTCCACCATCTTGGCAAGTGTCTTCTTGATTCTCAGAGCTGTAAGTCTGGAGGCTGGGTTATGGGCCCAGCATTCTGACATGAGCTTCAAAACTGCTCGCAGACACTGTGAAGTACAGAAAAAGCAGTGAGCAGGTAAACAGTTTTGGCAACATTTACCAATCACTTCCTCAAGGGACTGATTTCCACTTACTTCATCACTGTTCCATCGATTAGACACAATTGGCCGCAAACGTTTGACACACACAACCTCACGCATATCTTCATACGATGGATCATTGGGCACCATGTTGTAATATGGCAATTGGTACTCTTCTACTATGCCTGCAGGGAGGGAGAAGACACAGTGGACCAAAAAATGGTGGTCAGACAAAATGCAAAATACTTACCAGTGTCTCTTGCTAAACTATGAAAGTAAAACAGATTCCTATATAAAGAAGAAATATTTATAGAGTGGATAATTCACCTTTAACAGGGACTCTATCAGGACTGTGGATATGCCAGTATCACTTCAAAAAAGGCAAAGCGAAATGTTCTCTTTACCCTAAAGCTCACTTTTTCATTTTGTTGGTTTTGATTTGTACCCATCCACTATTAATAAATCTTAGCTGTGAGGACAACTATACACTGAGTCCTGTGAAGAAATCATAGAACCTAGGAATGCTCTTGGGGATCCCTGCCTCACATGACATCAAATTATGTAATTGCAGCTGTTATTTTTTAAGAGGAGTACACAAACATAACCAGAAACACACTTCCTAAGCTCCTACCTCCTGTGATACAACGACGAGCCATTTCCCAAATGATGAGGCCAAAGCTATAGATGTCAGCCATTATGTAAGGCTGGAAATGGTTTTTATTCAGGCTTTCATCTAGCACTTCTGGAGCCATATAGCGTTTGGTACCCACCCTCGTATTCAAGGGTACATCAACTTCATTTGTATCGCTGAAACAAAAGCAATGTCCAGGTTAGGGCTAAGAACAAGATACTTTAACTTTTATTTTTGTCATATTTTGCAAAAGCCAGTCAGTTTCTTTATCTCTTCACATTCTCTATCAGAAATCCTTGGGGCCAGATATATTTTAAAATTTGATATCGTTCATATTTTAGAAAAGCAATACACCCTTTAAATAAATGCTACATGTAATATCCTCAGCAGGGTTTGAAGCAGCACTGTGAATCACTCATTACTACCTAATTCATTTTGCAGTGAAAAACTAAGTATGACTAGTCATACTAAGCTAGATAAATAAAGATAATAAATACCTTTTGTCAATTTAGGTCAGGTTTTAGTTTGTTCTTTTAAAAAATATTTTAAAAATATTTTATTTTTGTTTTGGTGTAGAAGAACTGGGGTGTAGGCCAGAGGGGTGTGTGGGGGGAGGTAAGAGGATTCACCAGAGACGAGTGGGGAGCAGAACATGTGGATTTACTGAAATCCACTGCTAAGGGGAGCAGCGGGCAAGACAGGAGAGGTCTGCTGCACCATTTCTGCGTTAGCTCCCTGGCTGGGAATCGAAGTCAAACTGTATAGGTGACAGCACTGAGACTTAACCCTAGGCCACCAAGAAGGCCCTAAGGTCAGGTTTATCACTAAGTCTGAGAAAGGACAACACTGAATATAAGAAAAAGTGTTAGAGAATTATGTACCAGAATAAGTGAATATGAAAATTGAGAGGAATCACTTCCTTTCACCATTCTTATGTGATAAACTCAATTTTTGTGAATTAGGACATTTCCATCTTTATAGGTCCAAGTAACTTAGTTTTGTTATGAGTAATGTCTACAGAATCATTCTAACAATAATGAATGATGTTTACCAATTTTTCAATTTTTATACTAAATTCTAGTTATAAAATACAAATGCGCTATTGGTTTCCAGTTCTGGCAGGTTCTGAAAAGTACTCTGAAGTAGAGATTAATACAATGTATATTTTCTTACATAGCACCTGGTAAATATTTGAGCCAATCAGCAACACTTGATTAAAAGAAAAAAACAACCAGGATTATAATACTGTTAACTAGTAGGGAAGAAGATTTTTAATGTTTGTTTTTTTTATGGATAAGTTCTTTATTTGATAGCTTGAAATGAACTCTAAAATGCAGAAAAAGCTGCTGTATTCTAGAAACATAAAAACGATTTTTAGTTTTCCTAAAACTTTATTAATTCCAATTGTTTAAAAACATTGACAACATTAAGTTTTGACAAAGAAATGGCATATTTACACCCTGTTTATGGGAGTATAAACTGATTCACCTTTTTTGAAGGGACAACTTGTAATATGCCATAATTCAGTATTATATACTCTCTTCCTTTTCCAGGAATCAATCATGAAGAAAAACTTGCACAATTGTCCAAGGATATATGGATAAAAAACAATGTTCTTTAAAGTATTTTCTTAATAACAGAGAAAAATTACAGGCACTTTCAATGCCCATCAGTTGGATGATAGATGGAATAACAGTACATTCATATTATGGAAAACTTTCCATGAACACGTAAAAAATGAAATAGAGCTGCATAAATTGAAATAAAGGATGTATAAGATAAAAGTAATTTTTATTAAAAAACAACAGATAAAAACCACAACTATATATTTATGTAACTATGTAAAGTACTCACGTGTTTGGAATTCCATTGTCCTGTATACAAATAAGGAAACAACTTTTGGAGATTAAAATAATTTCAAAACAGTCGGCAAAGACGACTCACCTGTTGAATTTAACAGCAAGGCCAAGGTCAGCAATACAGCAACTTCCATTTTTCTTGATAAGAATGTTTTTGCTCTTCAGATCTCGATGAGCAATTGCAGGCTTTCCTTGGGTGCCATAAATTTCTGTGTGGAGATGGCACAGACCACAGGCAGCTGAATAAGCCAATTTGAGCAGGGCTCTGGTGTCTAGTGTGGCACACTTCAGGAAATCATAGAGAGATCCATTTTCATGGTAATCAGTAATCAAATAGAGCTGTGTCCAGGAACCTGTACCTTTAATGTCTGCTGCTATAAAACCTGTTCAAATTTAAAAGATGAGTTATCAGAGGCGGCTAGAAAGAAGGAAGACTGTTCATTAAGGCTATTGAGAGTAACTAAAGTATCATGTACAGGAAATAAAAACTTAATTTACCTGACAAAATCTCTTGAATGTGCTGCAAAAATTTTTATATCTACCATTTACAAATATAACTTTATACTTCTGCAATAAGTTTTAAAATAATTTTAATGATAATCATGAAAAGATAATATGACAAAAGGAAAAGATCATATATATCTGGATGAATGTTATTGACATGATTCTCTAAACATGAAGAGTTGTAAGAAGGAATGGAGAAAAGGCTCTTAGTTTCAAACTGCAAAGTGAATAAAAAAAGGTGTTCAACTAAGACTTTGTTACTAAGCAAACTGCCTTTTGCCCACCAGTTCCTCATCTAATTTATCTTTTCAGTCTTGCTGGCTGAGGAGAAGGCCCACAACACTGGCCTCCTCTTCTCACCCCTCAGAAGAAGGTGAGTATTGAGTTGAACGGTGTTCACCTCTCAATTCATGTCCACCTGTCATTTTAAAAGTGACCTTATTTGGAAATAGGGTCTTTGCAGATGTGATCACATTAGATGAGGTCACACTGCCTAAGGGTAGCCTAATTCCATGCCTGCTACCCTTTTAAGAAGAGTGAAATTTGGACATAGGGGAGAAGGTCACGTGATGACAGAGATAGGAGTGTTGTTTACAAGCCACAAAATGCCAGAGATTGCTGGCAATCAACAGAAGTCAGGAACAGGGAGGGAACACTCCTCCCCTAAAACCTTCAGAGAAGATGGTCCTGCTAGTATCTTGATTTTAAACTTCTAGCCTCCCAAACTCTGAGAGAAAAAGTTTCTGGTTGTAAGCCACCCAGTATGTGATAATTTGTTACAACAGCTCACTATACCTCAGCCATAGCTATGCATTCTAAATTAAAAGACAGCGAAATAGTTCCTGAAAAGAAGTTAGAAAAGCTAGGTGAGCTTATGCATTCTAGTGATGAGATCATACCTAAGTTATTTTGCTAGCATGTAAACCAGGAGCAGGTGATTTAAGCTTACAGAAGGCAAAGGTACAAAGAGTTAAGGGAACCCTAGAAAATTACTTAAATGACCTATGAAATAATTATTTTCATTAGTATATTAACAAATCCAATAAACTAGCATTACTTATAATTTGAAAGTCACAGCGTTTCCTTGGTTGGCTAACAAAGTGTTGGCAAGGAGAATTGCATTTAAACTGTGTATTTGCTACTTGGTTTCAAAATGCTCATGTGACAGGCTTCCAGCTGCATCCTACCAACCTTAACAATGGAATTGACTGAAATCAAATGTGTACCCACCAAGTATATTTTCATGGCGCATGAGTACAGTTTGATAAATTTCTGTTTCTCGAAACCAGCTAGCTTCTTCAGTGGTAAAAAATACTTTAACTGCCACTTTCTCACCACGCCATTTGCCCATCCACACTTCTCCATATCGACCTTTACCAACTTGCCGAACCATCTGAATCTGTTTGGCAATAGTTCGCTGAACCTTTAAAGAAAAAGGCAAAATGTTTTGAGTGCTTAAAGAAATGAACCTATCTAGGGTCTTCCTGGTGGCGCAACGGGTTAAGTCTCAGCACTATGAAGCTATCCACAGCCACTGCAGCACGAATTTGATCCCCAGCCAGGGAGCTTCCCACATGGCGCAGCAGACCTCTCCTGCCTCGCCCGCTGCTCCCCTCAGCAGTGTACTTCAGTGGTCTGACAGACCACCTCATAAGAAAGGATGGTGTACAATCAACCACCTCCAATGTTAAAATTTAAAATGTATTTAAAAGAAGATGAAACAATGTATAATGTAATTCGAAATTACAAACTAATCAAAGTGGTAGACTGTTTGCAAAATTGGTCAAAATTAACTCCCCTCCTAGCACAAACACCCTTGGGTTGTCTCCACAGAGAAACTGGGCTTGGTTAAATGACTTGCTTTGGGCAATTAACTGACTTGTTTGTTGCTTCAGGCTACTCAACCTTGGAATGGTTTACTATTTAGCAAAATTTAAATGTCAGTTAAAAATCTTTAACTCAGTCTAAAACCCTTCATGATCTGCCCTCTGCCTAACTCTCCAGCCTCAACATTCACTATGACTCACCCCATTCCTCTTATTTACCTTTTTTCAAGTTGTGGAACTTAATTAAGCTCATTTCTGTCTTAGTCTTTTTGTATGTGTAATTCCCTTTAGGGTATTGTTTTTCTCTGTTAACACCTATACTTCTCAGTTGTTACACACTTATCACAACTAAAAGTTTGTTACTTAAATAGGTATTTGTGAATTCTATTACCCCCACTCACACACTACAGATACTTATTTGCAATGGATACAATAAGCACTTTCATTAATATTTGTTGAATTAAAGATGTATACTGCTACCTTGCGTTTTCAGAAGCATTAGTGGCCATTCTACATTAAAAAGAACACCAGAGTCCAAACTGGAAATGCACTGAAGATGGGCTAGATTTTGTGCATACCTGCAATGACTTTCTGATCATTACAGCATCCTTTTGCAATTTTTTAATTCACATATAATAAAACTCACTTTTTGCAAACAGTTTAGTGTTTTGACAAATGTATAGTCATGTAACCACTACCACTACAATTAAGATACAGAACAATTTCACCACCCCCAAAGGTTCCCTCTTGTCTCTTTAAAGTCAATCCTCCCTCCCAGGCCCCCAAAGTTGTAGAAGTTTAGTTTCTTTTGGTGTTTTCTGATTTTCAATGTGCATAAATTTTGTTAAACTTATTCCAAAATGTTTCATGATTTGACATTGTTTTAAATAAAAGTGCCATAAAATTTTAATTCTTACTTGTTGCTACTATGCAAAATTCGATGGTTTTTGTATAATGACTTTATATTCTGCAATCCCAATAAACTCACTTCCTGATTGTTATAACTTTACGTAGCCATGCTTGAGATTTTCTACATAATGGTATTGTTCATGTATAAGACATTTTTCACTTTTATTTTATCCAATTCAATTACAGAATTATTAAATCAGATGTAATTTTAAATTAGAGATTAATGTATTTACTTTGACTAAATGCAGTTAAATAATTAAAAATCTAAGTGGTTATCGAATGTTTATTGTAAGGGTCCTTTCAATCCCTAAATCTGAATATTTCCATACTTACAGCCTTCTGAGGATTACCTACCAACTTCCCTTACATTTATTTTCATGAGTGTCTTGACTATAAACAATATTATATTAATGCAAGTATCCTCTCTATGACGATCTAGGGAAGATACTTCCCGTTGATTTCAGAGTCTGAAATATTTACACTTATCCCAACCAGTTTAACCTTTTAAATGCAAGGAATCACATATCTGATTCCTTTTCAAGTTGGCAATTAAAAGCAAAACGTGCTAGCTAACTAGCACTTATATGCAGCACTTTAACCACATTTTTTTATAAGTTGCTTGTAAGGCTATTTTAATGGTCTACTTTTGTTTCATATTTCTTATTTTTTTCTAATTTCACCTTGCATTAATACAGCCATCTTTTTAAATAAGATAGAAAAATTGTGCCTAGTAATGCTCCCTAATCTGAAATAATATGCTCTCTCTTATATGAGGACATATTCTGTATCAACAAACCACTCCTGCTTATATGACATTTCATCTTACCAATAAAGGTAATCCAGATCCACTACCAGAACTTTGGGACTGGTCAATAAGGTCTTTTAATGATTCTCCAACTGGAATAAATGCTTCATCTTGTTCCAAATCACGATTATAACGACGTCTGCTTGAGATGCTCTTGCAGCAATGTCTTTTAAAAAAGCAGAAAATAACCTATATTAAAATTCTAAGACTATAAAATACTGAGGTAAGAAAAATCTTCTAAAAATTTAAAAATAAATTTAAAAAAAGAAAAATTTTGAGGTTGTTGACACCATGATCCTTCCTTCAGGTAGGATCATCTACAAGCTAGTCTTGTCTAAGATAACATATCCTCTGTTAAAATATATCCAGAAATGGAGTTTATGAGGCAGAATTCTATGTATTATGTTAAAATGGAAAGACGTCCCTGGTGTATTAGCAAGTGAAAAAAACATTAAAAAAATAGCAAAAGGTGTGATTAGAGGTATAAATCTTACATTACTTGTTTTACACATCTTACATAAATGTATGCATCTATTTATGTCTAAACAAATCAGAAAGGATAAGCAAGTTGAAAATAATAGTTCTTTCTGGGGGTTTAGGAAGCTTCACTTTCAACTTCAAGTATTTTCATTTGATTTTATAATATTTTTGTATCAAAATGAACAATAAATTCACTTTCGTATCAAAATGAACAGTAAATATATTTCCATTTTAAGAATATGGAAAACAAGTTTTCTTAATTCATTTTGATACTTTTGAAGACTTCTCTTTTTAAAATTTTAAATTATGAAATATTTCAAGTATACAGGGAGAGATTAATAAACACCCATGTGCAGACCACTTATGTTTATAAACATTAACATTTATTTTAGACATATTTTAAATAAATAAACATTAAAAATATCCAAAGCTCTAGCCTTTCGCTGATAATTCTAAAAGATAAGCACAACCATGAAAGTGGTCAAATCCTTCTTATCTCTGTATTCATACTTTTATCATGAACATATATATATTTATAAGCAATATCATTTCTCTGGATACAAATTTACATAAATGCTGTATGTCGTGTCAATCTTTTTATTCCTTGCTTTAAAAAATACTCCTTATGTCTTATTTATCCATGTTAAACAACAGTTCCTTTTTTATTGATATCAAGTGTTATATAGTTCTGCGACTCACTTCATCTTTACAAAATCCCTAAGAGGTAAATACTATCATTTCCACTTTATAAAAGAGGAACCCAAGGCCCAGAGATTCATCATTTGTCCCATGTTAAGACAGCTCGCTGGCCAAGTGGTAAAGCTGGGATCTGAACCCAAAAGCCTACATCTGGAATCCATGATCTTAGTCACTGCTATGCTGCGGAGGGTATGATTTTTTTTGGTGCCTAGTGTTCCTGTTACCAATTTGCCACAACTTATACTGACAGCCACATTTTAGTTATTTCCAAAAGTTTGTTAACATAAATGGTTTCTCAAAAAAAAACCTGTGCCTGTCTCCTATAAAGGTATTAAATTTATACTTTCAATTTTATTGGTTATCATAAAATTACTCTCCAAAGTGAATTAATTTATACTTCCACCAAAAGCATATTATTACAACATTCACTTTTCCACATACCAGCCCAAATTTGGAAGTGTCATATTTTTAGACTTTGGCGAACCTTATAGCTATGTAATAGTGACTTGTTTTCATTTGCTTTCCCCTCATTACTAGGGAGTTTTACAATTTTTTATTCACAGTTCAATGTCTTTTCTGTGAACTGCTTGATGATGCTTTTTGCACAGTATTCAAGTGGGATGTTTCAACTTTTTTCTTCTTGATTGTTTCTCCTATAAAACGGATACTAAACCTTTGATAGCTATGTGTTACAACCGTCTTCTCTCAGTATGTCAGTGTCATGTTATTCCATTTATGGTTTTTTGTCAGTTTTCATTTTTAATGTCAAATTAAATTTAATAATCTTTCTTCTACTTTTTTTAAAAATATAATAGATATTTATTTTTGTTATTCGTATCTTTTACATTATTGTGTGTTCCCCATAAGTTACCCACCACCTGTTCACCCGTGGAGCCATCACCATAGTCCTCCGTGCTCCCCTCTTCCCCCCTCTTCAGCCCTCCCCCACCCCTCCTTCCCTGCTGAATGCCACTTTCTTATTTGGCTCCCCTATATTCCTGTTATAAGTGAAACCATTCGATAATTTTCTCTTTCTTTCTTCTACTTTTTAATATATGCTTTTATGCCTTGTTTAAGAACCCTTCCTAACCCTAATATCACAAAGACGTTTTCAAGCTTTTAAAACTTTAATTCTCTCATTTATTCTTTTAATCCATTTTGAACATAAAGGATAGAGATTAGAGAATCACATTAGATTGCTTTCCTTATGGACAGTCCCATATACTTAACCATTTTTATGATTTTTAAATATTTACATGAATGTTTCACTTAAATGGTTTAAAATTCAAAGGGCACAAAGGGTGTACAGTGAAAATGTTTCTCCCACCCCCTCTTCCTAAGTGATGAAGTTCATTGTCCTAGAAGGAACCTGGAACTAGAACTATCTCCAGGCCTTGGGGTAATCTTTTGCAGAACATTTATTTATATTCAAACAAAAACATATAATATGTTGATAATCATCTCCACTTTTTTCCTTCCAGAAATAGTAGTAAACTATGCATATTACTGAGTAATACACCTAAGAGATCATTCCAAAGCCGCACATAAAGAGCCTTCTTTTCTTTAATGGCTAAGGAATAGTCCATTGTATGGCTGTGACCCAAACCCTACCAGCAACATTTAGATTGTTTCTAGTCTTATTTCATACAAAGCCGAAATGATTGATCACCTTTTCTGGCATATCTCTATATTGCTGCAAGTTAGAACTGAATTTGGAATTCTGATGGAATATTCTACTGACTTTCTTGTCTCTCCACCATTAGATAAGAGTGCTCATTTTCCATATACTCTCATCCACACCATTGTGCTATTTTTAGAACTTCATTTATACTTTTATTGAAGTTCTATATTCCTGTTTTTAAAAGTTACACAGTCATGGTATTTGACAAGCTCCTTAAGGGTCAAAGAAATCACTTATAAAAGAAATTCTATGTAATCCAGAATGAAGGCAGGTGGTGATAGGTCAGAAAGGTGGTTTTAAAGAAGGTATTGATTTAGAGGGTTGTTATCATGCATATAAATCTGACTCAAGAAGAATACAAAAATTACAGATTTTTCTAAACTGGAAGAAAGTAGTCATCAGGAGAAAAAGTAAAACAAGATATTAAGATACAGAAGGGACTAAATAATTGCAAAGATACAGCTCTCTCAACTTCAATCTTATGGTTTGCTGTGGAGAGCAACTTGGATCTTACAGAACTCCGTTAACTTTGTAAATACACCAAACTACTAAGCTCATTTTTGTTCATTCCAGAGAATACACTTCTAGCCTTCTGCTAGGGAGATACAAGAAAGTCACATGATTATTTAAAATAGATGTAGGGATATCTTAACATCCGTGGAATCTGGCATAAGAAATGATCTGACCTCTTGGTACGCATGTGCATGCTTAGCTCCCTTCCATAATGCAGTAGGGCTAAGCTGTGTGACCAAAATAACATGGCAGAATAGTGTGACTTCCATGTCTACATCATAAACAACACTGCAGTCTCTTTCTTCATCTCCTGCATCATTCAATCTGAGGGGAAGCCAGGCTTCATGCTATGAGGACACTCTAACAAGGAGTTCGGCAGAGACTCACATGCAGGGAACTAAAGACTCCCGCCAACCTATCAGACTTGGAAGTGAGCATCTTGGAAGGTGAATCTCCCAGTTAAAGTCAAGCCTTCTGGTGAACACACTCTTTGCTGACAACTGACTGGAAACTCATGAAAGATCGTGAGTCACCCAGGCAAGTCCTTCTTGAAAATTCCTGATCCACAGAAACAACAGGAGATTATAATTGCTGTTTGAAGCCACTCAGTTGGAGAGGTATTTCGTACTGCAGCATTAGATAACTATTAGTGCATCTGATTTTCTAAAAACAGATTTTCAAGTAATCCCCTTACTGTTACTGCCACCCTCAACTTCAGTTCTAGAGATAACTTGCTACTGCCAATTACTGAGCTTCTTGGGGAATTATATAAGTTGGTTGCTCTATGGCTTTCTCAAAATTTAGCCTAGGATTCAGGTTTTTAGGTCTGTGAAGTCACTCACTACTCATTCACACAGTTCATACATTTCAAATTTTTTACTGTCATCTTGTCTTTTATTCTCGTTGCCCTAACTGGACAGAGATGTTAAAAGCTATTGTTGTTTTAGTGAGGGAAGCAAAAGTCAGTCAGTTTGTTCAATTTGCCTTTTTATTTAAAAGATCTGTTAACCAAACATTGTAGAAACACATCTATTTCTTTTGAGATAAATCATGTGGGATTTTTGCCCATTTTCTCAGTGAGTTACTAGATTTTTTTCTTCTTTCATTATAGAAGCTTCATATTCAAGTTCTTAATAATTCAAGAAACTAGGGCTTCCCTGGTGGCACAACAGGTTAAGTCTCAGCCTGTGAAGCTATCCAGTCACTGCAACACGAGTTTGATCCCCAGCCAGGGAGCTTCCCAAATGGCACAGCAGACCTCTCCTACCTCACCCATTGCTCCCCTCAGCAGTGTACTTCAGTTGATCTGCCTGTTCTGCTCCCCAGTCTGTCTCTGTCTCTGGTGAATCTGTTTGTTTCTAAGTTTTGTTTCACACTCAGAAAGGTCTTCCACATGCCCAGATTATTTCAAACAATTCTTTATGGTCTGCTCTAACACTTTAATCATTTCATATATATCATTTAATCATAAAATTAAAAAGTAGTTCCAACCTGGCTAAAATTTATTTCAGTGTAGGGAATTCTATTTTTTCCATATAGCTACCTAGTTCCATATCCATTTCTTGGAAAATCCATTTTTATTCAATGATCTAAAATGTTACTTTGTCATATACTAAATTTCTTTATATAGTGGGGCCCATTTATAGATATAGTACTCTGTTTCATTGATCTGTCTATCCAAATGCCAATAAGATAGTTTTATTACTGAAGTTTAAGCCCTTTCTCCTTTTATTTCTCTTCTCTTTGTTAGCTGTCTTCTGAAATCATGATTAAATGTGAACAGTTCTGTAGTCTCAAGTAACTAAAGAATGGTAACATAGTTGGTTTCTTGGAATAAGCTCTAAGTATTCAGATATAAAGTTCAATATTCCATAAATTAAAAAATCATAAGTACTAATGAACACAGAAGTATAAAGTTGTGTCCAATTAATTGACTGGTAGAGGGTCCTCTTTTCCTTTAAGAAAACTATAATCTAGTTACATAAAGGAGAAATAAGAGGACAAGAGTTAATCATTTCTAAGTTACATTCAATAGCCAATGGTTTCTGCCACTGGCTTTAAGAACAACAGTTTGTATCTAACATAATATTTATCTTCTTACTTGTAACAAAGGTAGCTGGAGAAGATGATCACAACAATTATGCAGCCAGCCACAGAAAAGAGCGCAACCAGCCACCCAATGCTGCCATCAAAGAATGGACCTGACAATGGAAGTAAACAATGAAATAAGCATACTGACATTTTATTAAAAGGAAAAAACAATTTGTGGTGTTGAATTCTAGAGAGCTTGCTTATTGTTAAAACCAGAGAAAATATTTAGAGAATCATGATCACACTTTTCATGGCTAACTTACCTATAACAACAGGGGGCAGTGTAGGTTGTAAATACTGGTTACATAAATTGGTCCGACAACATTCTATTGTCCGGCGTAGCTGAGCTTTGGGTGAATCCTAGTAGAAGAGTAGTGATACAATTAGAATGGTTTGATATAGTAAGTTGATAATAAATTTTTAAGGTATTAATAAAATACAATTTCTAATTCAGTCAGTCAAAAGGATGTACAAGCTATAACTTAATTATAGATTAAATTTTATAAGTATTGTTCAATACATTAGCATATCTTATTACTATTCATTTGTTTTTAGTTAAAAAGTAATTGCTCAAATCATGAGTTCTTTTCCTAAAAAAATTTTATTACAATGATAAACAGTAGGATAAGGTGACCTTACAGTAGTTCAAAGACTTTGCTGGATGAGATTTAAGGGTAGAATAAAGTATAAGCTATCTTATTCAAAGAAAAGACAGGAGGAAAAGATAGTCAAGTAGGTAGAAGCTACCGTAAATTCTCCAGTTAACAAATAAGTATGTTTAAACCAAGTGGAAGCAAGTTGAGAGCATACTTGGTGAGGAAAAGGGCAAGACAGAGAAACAATATTCTCTTTTTTTAAGATTTATTTATTTATGCACACAAGAGCTGGGGTGTAGGCCAGAGGTGTGGGGTGGTAAGAGGATTCACCAGAGACAGAGTGGGGAGCAGAACAGGCAGATTGACTGAAGTACTCTGCTGAGGGGAGCATCGGTCAAGGCATGAGAGATCTGCTGTGCCATGTGGGAAGGTGCCTGGGCGGGGATCGAACTTGTGCTGCAGTGGCTGCGGATAGCTTCATAGTCCTGAGACTTAACATGTTGCACCACCAGGGAGGCCAGAAAAACAATATTCTTAAGAAACTTTTTAGAGACCACCAACCAGGTATTAGCTATGTCTGTACTGATCAGAAAATGACCAAAGAAAGACTAATTATAGGAACAGATATCAGCAATTACGTGTGAAATTTTATTTGACTAACAATACAGTATTTTCTAACTTTTACTTGAATGCTGACATTTCAACACTGGGGTCAGTACTAAGACAGTTAGCCCACATAAACAAAAAGGTGATTAGTGGAAATAGTTTGTTATACATTGTCCCACAACTGTTTAAAGATCTTCCAAATCCTATGCCGAAACTCCCATAATGATCCTATTATCAAGAATTATTTTTCAGTGATCTAGCAATTTTATTGAAAGCAAAAATCTGAAAACCATCTGAATGCAAACATCGCTATCCTCACATTCTCCACACTGATACTTGGATGTCTAACTACAACACTGTTTGGGAACAAGAAGTTTTACGTCTCAGGCCTTCCATCTATAAACTGTAAGAAGGGTGGTTGTGAAAAAGGAGGAAGGAAAGAGGAAATGCTTGAGAAGCCCCTTTTCAGGCAGATCAACATTAAGCAATAGGACCTGTGGAAGTTTAGAGTCCATAAAACGAGTCCCCTAAAACTATCCATGTGCTGATACGATCCCTGTGTACTCAGGAATATATACAGCCCAACTAAAAAGACTGCTCTGCTACATCAATATAGTAAAAGCTGACATTTACTCAGTCCTCACTATGTGCCAGTTGTGCTAAACTTTTTACATATACGTGGTCTCATTTGATCTCTACAATTCCTGTATAAATGAGAAACCAACCACGAAAGTCAAGTTCCTTGCTCAAAGTTTCATAGCTTACTAGCTGGTATAAAGCATAAGGATCTGAAGAAAGAGTGAAGCTTAACAACTAACATATTGGTGAATTCAGTTTGGGACATGCCTCATTTAGGAGATCTGCAAAACACTGGTTACTACTGCTAATTGTTCAACCCATAGCTCTTTCTTCAATTATTTTAAGTGATTAAAAAAATATATAGTATGTGGGGTTGATAAATATGCAATTGATATAAAACAGGAACAACCAATCAAATTAGCTTCCCTCCAAATCCTGACAAATGAGAGAAAAGGACTAATTCTGATACGATGAAATTTATCATAGACAAGTATATGACAATTGTATAATCAAACATATTCCATTCCCATGTGTGAGACCAACAATAGGGCCTCCCTGGTGGCACAAGGGGTTAAGTCTCAGCACTATGAAGCTATCAGCAGCCACTAGCATGAGTTGATCCCCAGCCAGGGAGCTAGCCACATAGAACAGCAGACCTTTCCTATCTCACCCGTTGCTCCCCTCAGCAGTGTATTTCAGTAGATTCGCCTGTTCTGCAACCCACTCTGTCTCTGATGAGTCCTCTCACTCCCCCAAGCCCCACACCTCTGGCCTATACCCCAGCTCTTGCATGCCTAATTAAATAAATCCTTAAAAAAAAGTCACCAACAATAAATAGTGGAAGAGATGTGGCTTTGCAGTATCATGAGTGAAAAAAGATGGTGATTTTAGCTGACTGAGCGCTCCATATGCTTCAAGAATATGGTATGACAGTCAAATACCTAATGTGAGATTTCGCTGTTATTTAGAAAGAGACAGTTACTTAATTCTGTTTTTCTAGTCAGACCTGACTGAATGTACATATTATACCAAGAAAGGGGAGTGTGAGTAACTAAAGCTGATTATATAAGTAACAGTTGAGGTCATTGTGAACTATTATTTTCACTGAGCATAGACTAGAGGGTGTGGGTAGGAAAGCGAGATCAAATAAAAACACCTTTCTTACAGAGTAAAGAGCCATTATATTAAACGGGACTAGATTTGTTCTTTAGTGTTCTAACGTAGTAGAAAGGAAGATAGATTTTCAGTCACTGGCAGGAAAAGCATTCTAGGATCAGTTCAGGTCATTACTAGAGATGAAAGAGGTGGTCTCAGGGAGCTAACAGCCCCTGTAACTAGAGGTATGGCACATGGATGGGATGCACTGTGTGCGTAAGGATTTCAAACATTAGCCAAGAGGCTGAAATACATAACCTCTAAAGCTTTTATCAACCCTGAGAATTTCTTAAAATTTTGAACAATTTTCTAAAATAGCTAAGGCTTAAATTTGTATATAAATCGTTCCATCTTGAGTTGTTTTGCTAAAACACTGAAAGGATCCTGTGGGGCAAAATTACTAAATGAAATTTTGAAGAGATTAGGTTTATAACCCAGAACTGTCAGAATGTTCAGAAGCTGATTCCTCTGCTGCTGCAAGGAGTTAAAATAACCCCATTGAGATATCCTTACAAGGCTTTAACATGCTTCTAAGTTGCCCATAGTGATACAAAGGTTTGCCTATCACATCAATGTCTTTTCAGACAACCTTATAATCCACAAAGAAGTGTGACAGTATCATTTTTTGTAGTTATGACAATTTAGAAACAGATAATTTAAAACTTCTTTTTAAAGTAAAATAATCTGGGGCTTCAATTACCAGAGTAATCACTTCAAGTAAGAACTAAGCTTCCTCTCCAATATATTTGCTTACAAGAATATACAGCAATGTATATACTTCTCCTAGGGGAAATTAATGCTTTTCATATGGCCTTTCTCTTTTTTTATTAAATGGGTCCCATATTAGGTCTTACCTTACACTGAAAATCAGATCCTTCATATTTCATACACCCTGAAGCTAATGTGGTTTCTCCCTGGTCATCTTCTTCTATGATGGCAAAGCAATGGCCATTAGTTCTAAAAGAAAAAGAAAAAAAAAAAGCAAAAAAAACAAAAATCATAACTTTACATCAAAATGCACTAATTAAATCTGAGTTTGAGTTTGACCAGGTCCTGATGACCTTTAGTAACTTCACTACATTCATATATAATTTACTGGTAAAACAACATGGGTTTTAAAGCAATTAAAGTTGTCATATCTTAACTAAAACCTAAAGGTCTAATGAGAATCTGATGGCACATGCAAAAGGATTTCTATTACAAAAATTCTCCAAATATGAATTATTATGTAATTTTTCTTTGCAAACCATAATCACGTGATCAGAGTGAATTTACAAAATTCTATAAAATAATCTTTTTTCCCTTATACCACTCCTTACACTCCCTTCTACCCTTTCTCCCTCTTAACTTCAGAAACGTCTCTATTAATGACTAGTTTTGCTAAGTATTTTTACTTTGTAAAACTATCCACTGTACAAGCGTTCAATATTTATCTTTGTTATTTGTAAGAAAGTAACAAAATTAAATAAATATCACAATATAATTCTTATACAGGTAGTATTTCAACCAGCTTAGAATTAAAAGGTTTTAGGTGAATTTTCATGGTTTATTTTTGTTAATATCTAGATTTCTACAATGAGTATCAATAACTTTGTAATAGAAACATCATGAACTAAATTCAAATGCTGGGCAAATACCAGATTTATTTTATCTACTTTCACTTAATGGTAATAAATGTTCCTGTATACAGAACATTGGGTCTTTGAAAAGATACCACATAAGGCTAAAGAAAAAGACAATGTAAACATTTCTTAAAATAGCACTAAATGCAACCCTATTCTCATAACTTTAAAATACTTACATAAAATACTTACATGCACGTGTTATTAATAGCATCATCCGGACAATGTCCTGAGCAATAGCACTTTAAAAAAGGCAAGGTATCTTCTGGTGCTAAGGTTACTCCATTTTCTGACTTTTTCTGGTCAGAGTCTGATTTCATTCCAGTACCATGGAGCATACTATCTAGATTCTGCCCTGTATTCAAATATGAAATTTGTAAATAAACCATGTAGGAAAAGCTAATTCTTTTAATTTTCAATGAGGAAATGTTTTTGAGTTTTCTTATAGTACTTAAAGCTAATGTACGGTCTTCTATTAAAATAAATTTCATTCATACAATTAACAGACATTAATAACCTATTATGTACAGATTAACTGTCACAGTACTGTGGAATATATGGGGATGGCAATGTCACATTCTGGAACAGTGAAAGTCAACAAGAGTGGCAAAAAGTAGAATATGGTCATAACTTGTGAGAAAGATATAAAATGGAAAGCAATTCCTTTTTTTTTTTTTTAAAAAAAAGATTTATTTATTTATGCATACAAGCTGGGGTACAGGCCAGAAGTGCAGGGTGGTGAGAGGGTTCACCAGAGACAGAGTGGGGAGCAGAACAAGCAGATCGACTGAAATACACTGCTGAGGGGAGCAGCAGGCAAGACAGGAGGGGTCTGCTGCTCCATGTGGGAATCTCCCTGGCTTTGAACTCGCACCACAGCTGCTGACAGCTCCACAGAGCTGCACTTAACCTGTTGTACAACCAGGGAGGCCCCTGGAAAGCAATTTCAGGGAAGGCTAAGACTGTTTCCAATCATTAAAAAATAAACAAATTATGGTTATTATATTCTTTGGTTCAAACTTGTGTCCAGCTTAAAAACTAAGTCCTTTATTTGTGACCCTATATGGAAGTAGAGTAACTAGGCATCTTTGCTTTAGTCTTGAATTGCTTAAGTAAGGGAATTGTGAGAGCATGGGGACTAATCATATTATCTGGTGCCTTTTATCCCAAGGTCGTTGGTTCGAATCCAGACTATGCAGCCCAAAACTGAAGGTTACTATATGGTAGTAGTTAGCTTATGGAAATAGAAGTATGTTCTTGCATTAGAGGATAGTAGCTTTAAGTGATAGATACTTTCATATTTGGTATTGAATCTTTTAGGCTGAAAGCAGAATAGAACAAACAATGTTTTTAGTAATCCATTCCTCCTTCTGAATCAGTTGGCTAGATTATTCCTTGTAGGGTTGATCTCGAACAAAGTATAGAAACAAAAGAAAGTACTGAAACAAACAGGTATGAAATATTAAGAGAAACTGAAAAATAAGAGACAGACAAAAAAATATGACTTGATTCATGTGGAAGATAAACAAACAAAGCAAATGAACAAACAAAACAAAAAACAAACCTGTAATTTCTGACAACAGAATTGGTGGTTATGAAAGGAAGAGGCTTGGGGAGTGGAGGGATATGGTCAACTGCGTGGTGGGGACAGAAACTAGATTTTAGTGAGATTATAATGTAATACATAGAGATGTTAAAACATAAGGTTACTCACCTGAAATGTCTATCTTGATATAAATCTGTATTACCTCATTTTTAAAAAGAAATTACTAAACTAAGATGGTTTAAACGAACATTCATTTACCTTGAACATGCGAAATGATGAACAGATAGGCTCCCAATAATCTAATATAAACATGTAGTTGAGTCATTGTTCAATTTTAATGTTCCTGTACACTGTCGCCTTTAATAACTTGTCTTATTCCGTCACTAAAATGATTTTTATTCAACGGGATTTTCTTGTAAAAGTTATCAATCACTTGATAATGACTCCAACTTCCACTGCTTTCTCCTGACTTCTGAAAGAAAAAAACATCAAAAAGGTAATAAACATAATAAAATTCAGAAAGTTATCAAAACCAAAGGAAAACAAATGCTCAAACATACTTTTAAACAAATAAATACATTTTCAAAGTTTAAAGTTAAACTTGTTTTTATAAAGGCACTGTAATTCAAAAGTTTCCAATAATAGGTTACAACCTCCACATACCTTAGGTTAGCAACCATATGTAAAATAAAGTGAGTTCGCTAAATAATCCCAAGCATTTTCTGGCTGCTCTAAAATAATTTATTACAATCAAGAAAATTTCTAAATACATTAAGAAAACAGGAGAATCTGACTTTAAAATACAAAGCTATTCATGAATAATCCTTCAAGTTTTAGTAGATGTGATGAAAATACCATCAATCTTTCTAATAAATAATTTAATCTATAGATAGAAGAGAAAGTTTACCTAAAATTTAAATATGCCGTCTGCTTCGTCATTAAAGCAAAAACAATAGAAAACTACATTTTCCTAATATTGTAAGGTCTCACTTCATTAGGATAAAACTGAGCTTTAAGGGCCTCCCTGGTGGTGCAACGGGTTAAGTCTCAGCCTATGAAGCTATTCGTAGCCACTGCAGCATAAGTTCGATTCTCAGGCAGGGCGATTCCCACGTGGAGATTCCCACATGGTGCAGCAGACCTCTCCTACCTCGCCCACTGCTCCCCTCAGCAGTGTACTTCAGTCGATCCTCCTGTTCTGCTCCCTACTCTGTCTCTAGTGATTCTTCTCACCACCCACACCTCTGGTCTACACCCCAGAGTTCTTATATGCATAATAAATCTTTAAAAAAAAACGAGTTTTAATATGGATGATCTGATACATAACCTCTCTAATTAAGGTTTGGCAATTATAAAATAATTAAATTGGTAGTAGGGGGGAAAAATCAATTTGGTAATGGTCAAGCCAATTGTCCCCACTGTCCATTCTATTGCTTCAGGCAATCTGATCTGACTTCAGCTGAATTTCAATGATTCTTTTTTAAAAAAAAGAATTATTTATTTATGCATACAAGCTGGGGTACAGGCCAGAGGCATGGGTGGTGAGAGGGTTCACCAGAGACAGAGTGGGGAGCAGAACAGGCAGACTGACGGAAATACTGCTGAGCACAGCACTGGGCGAGGCAGGAGAGGTCTGCTGCATAATGTGGGAATCTCCCCGCCAGGCATTGCGTTTAACTGCTGCACCACCAGGGAGTCCCTGAATTTCAATGATTCTTGAAAGAAAATGCTTTAACTTATCTACAACATGATTACCTACATGATTTCTACCATATTTAACCTGAGTTCTCTATTTTACCTAGGAATACTTAAGAATTTTTCACTTTAATTAGTTCTCCAAAGACATTTACAGTATTGAGGAAATAAAAGGTTTATAGTGAGATATCATTTATATTATGCATTTTACATGTGGCTAAATTCTAAAACCACTGATGTCTTACTTCTCCACTACAAAATTAAATTGCTTCCCACCTACATCATACTGGAAAAGATGTTGTCTAAAATAATTACAGAATAACACACCTGCAAAGTGACAAGAGAAAACTCACTTCTTGAAAATGTATACAATTCTAGAGATACTTGTTCCCGGTTTCAAACTTAAAAGAAATTACTAGTATATTTCCAACCCTAATCTCTTTCCTTATTTCTACTTGCCTATTAAATTTCCCTACTAGGATTACATTCCGTCTTAAATCAAACTCATTAACTTTCCTTCTTGCTCCTCTAGACCTGTTCCTCCTCTTCCATTTGCTATCACAGTGAAAGACACCTCTCAAGTCATGCACACCAAAACCTCTGGCATCATTTCTGCCTCCTGTTCTAGCTTACACACACGCTCTCCATATTTCCACTTATTTAATCATTCAGTCATTAATTGACCACCAGCATTTTCTGAGGACACATTACACATCAGTGACAAGGTGCTACAGAAATATGAGTCGACAGCTTTTGCTTCAGAGAAAATGATTATGACTGGTTCTATCTTTAAGTGTTTCTTCAATTTATTTAAAGCTAATTTGTGGCCTAGCCTCACTACAGGTTCAACCAAGGCATCCTGCAGAGAAGTCAATGAGACTCTTAAGTACCTGCTTCAGTCACAATCCCTCCCTTTCAGAGGGAAGGGATTATGTGATTCCTTCCACATCAACATATCACTTTGCTACCCCAATCACAAGTTCAAATCCTGGATCTCCCTTAAATGAACAACCTAATCTCTTTCAATGAGTTTCCTCATCTGCAAAACTAGAATTATATTCTTAACCCACAATAATTTTGAAAATCAAATGAGATAATAACCAAGACATATTCAATCCTATGTACCAGCACCATTATACCATTTCTGAAATATATATCATATCATGTCATCATGATCATAATGCAACTATTACTTTAATTTTACAGATGAGAAGACTGAAGCAAGTTAGGTTTAAGGAATTTATCAAAGATCACACAGGGCTATAATTCAAATCAAGGAGATCTAATTTCGGAGTCCTACCCTATACTACCCTATTCGCTATTATATGTACATTATATAATAAGAAATAGGGCCCTTTACAGAGTAGGTGTTCAATAAAAGTTTGTAGCACACTTGCCAACCTGGCACAGGAAGTAACAGGTGTTAACAATGACAATCCATCTGCAAGAAATTTTTATAGACTCAAGAATCTGTAATCATTTGTATGGAGAACAGCTATCAACCAAGGGAAGACTAAAAGTAAAATGGCTTCAAATGCCTCATTTGTAATCTAACAATGGAAACTCCTGATTTATAAAAAGTTAAGTTTTAGCTGACTATATAATGTGCCCTAACACATGAAGACAATCTTACCAAGCACTGACAGAAACACAAAACTGTAATCAAAGAAGGTAACCATTTACTTTATTCATTCCACCTAGATAGGATTCTTAAACACTTTGGAGAAATGACTGCACTTAAGATACAGTAGAAGGAACCAGGGGTCTTTGCTTAAGAGTATTAAAGGACCAAAAAGTCTGAATGTACCTCTGTGAAGGACATGACAGGCACAAGAGAAACAAGTCTAGACTAATTAAATGATTCATCATATTTCTTCTAACTCTGAAGTCCCATGTGAACAGTGTTCTTGCCATTGAATATTAATTTATTACCTTTAATTTATTAGGTGCTTGTTATATGAATGATTCTCTATTAGACACTGAGAATATAGTGATGAAAGCAAAACAGATCCAGCCTTAATGGCATTCAGTCATTAAACAGCCAATTAAGATATCCAGACATTGAACAAGACAATATAAATGATACACAATTAAAACTTGTGGTAAGTGTGAAAGAAAAAAAGTGCCACGTCTTAGAGGGGCATAGGGTAGTAACCTAACCTATTCTAGATGGAGAGTGGAACAATGCTGAGAAATGACATTTACATTGGAACTGAAGAATAAAAAGACCTATCCCGGTAAAGAAAAGCAGGGAGGGCGTTCTGGGACAAGCACTAAACCATGCAAAGACCTTATGACAGAGAAGGGCAAGGAAGATTGTTTCTGAAAAGTTGAGACTAAAGGGTAGTGTACTGGGAGGTGAGGTTCGAGAGAATAGACAAGGGCCATGATCATATGAAGGACTTGGGATTTAAATCTAAGTGAAATGGGAAGGCAATCATTTGGCTTTCAGGTAAGGGACAAAAGCAGGAATAAAGAGATCAATGAGAAGAATACTGCAGTAATTTAGGAAACTGTCAATGGTTGTTAAGATTAGAGTAAGTAGAGGCATAAGGGATGAATCCAGGATATACTTCACAAATAGAATCAACAGGACTTGGTAATGGATTAGATAGAGGGTAAGGAAGATTGAGGAGTTAAAGAAGATCCCTACAATTCTAGAATAAGAAACTATTGAAAGGAGAACAAGTGGACTTTAAAAGGAGTTGAAAGGTTCAAATTTAGATATCTACGATTACCTAAAAGGGCTGCCTAATGGGCATTTTGCTCTGAAACTTAAAGGAAATATTTGGTACTGAAGATATAAATCTATTATGCCAACAGCATAGACATATTCAAATCTATAGTTCTGTATGAGAGGGCCTAAGAATGAAAAGAGAGGAGGTATAAAACAACAATGTCCACTTTAAAACTGGATTAATAATAGCATGAATCAGGCCTCCCTAGTGGCCCAAGGGGTTAAGTCTCAGCACTATGAAGCTGTCAGCTGCAGGAGTTCCATACCTTGTGGGGAGCATCCCACATGGCATAGCAGACCTCTCCTGTCACCCCTCAGCAGTGTATTTCAGTCTATCTGTCTGTTTTGCTCCCCACTCTATCTCAGGTGAATCCTCTCACCACTCCCCACCCCCCATGACACCTCTGGCCTACACCCCAGCTCTTGTACGCATAAATAAATAAAACACATCTTTAAAAAAAATAATAACATGAATACCAATATATTTAGCATTTACTGATAAAATGAGTTCATGGTCAAGATCCATTATGTGCAATATTAATGTTTATTACCACAGCTAGAATATAAACTAGTATTCACAAGTGATATTTTTCAGAATTTTTGAAAAAAACCAATCTATCAAAACACTGTTGCAGCAATCTAAAATATGCCCATAAACACTTTGACACTGCCTTCAAAAGATGGGGCCTGGTCCCCCCTATTCAACTCCCACTTGATATAGTGGCTTGCCTCTAACAAATAAAATAAGATGGAAACGTGATTTCTGAGGTGAGATCAGAAAAGGCACTTCAGCTTCCTCCCTGCTCTCTGAGGGAAGCTAGCTATGTCACATGAACATGCAGTCTCACAGAGAGAGGCGTCTGGGACAAAGAATCGCGTGAGTGAGCCACCCTGTTCCAGTGCCAGGGAATTTCGCAGGTAGCTATAGCTTCACAATTGATGGGCTCCTAATCTAGAACCATCCCGCTAAACCACAGGTGGATTCATGACTCCTGGAACATGTATGAGATTCTAAATGCTGGTTGTTTTATTAAACAGCCAAGTTTTGCAATGGGAAAAGGTCACTTACGGTGATTAGACTTTTATTAATTCAGCAAATTTCTTTATTATAATAAGGTTCTTAGGAGAATTTTTTTAAAAGATTTATTTATTTATGCATACAAGCTGGAGTATAGGCTAGAAGTGTGGGGTGGTGTGAGAGGATTTACCAGAGACAGAGTGGGGAGCAGAACAAGCAGATCGACTGAAGTACACTGCTCAGGGGAGCAGCAGGTGAGGTGGAGAGATCTGCTGCACCATGTGGGAAGCTCCCTGGCTGGGGATGGAACTCTGCTGTGGTGGCTGCTGATAGCTTCAAAGTGCTGCACTTAACCCGTTGCGCCACCAGGGAGGTCCTCTTAGGAGAAATTTGCTGAAATTCTAATCTTCCTAAGTGATTGCACAGTCAAAAGACAGACATCTAGGGCCTCCCTGGAGGCGCAACGGGTTAAGTCTCAGCCTATGAAGCCACTGCAGCACAAGTTTGATTCCCCCTACCAGGAAGATTCCCATAGGGCGTGGCAGACCTCTCCTGCCTCTCCTGAGCAGCGTACTTCGGTCAATCTGCCTGTTCTGCTTCCTGCTCTGTCTCTGGTGAATCCTACCACCACCCCACACTTCTGGCCTACACCCCAGTTGTTGTATGCATAAATACATCAATCTTTAAAAAAAAAAAAAAGAAAGAAAGAAACCTAGAAAGCTCCAAGTCAAGACAGTGTAAGAACTAACTGGATGATATAACTAACATCTTTCTTTCAACGGAATAACCAAAAGCATGAACTTGGTTCTTAAATTATCTCAACAAGTACGGATCATTGTTTTGTGGGGGAAAAGCTGTCCCTGGTTCTATACTATACACTGTATCCGCCTCTTTAAACTATGGATACTATAAAGATGACATCAATTTTGTGATCTAGGTAAAGGCACTTTTCATACAGTGGCAAATTCAAGAGAGTGAATTCTGATCTCAGTATCTTGGCTTCAAATATCAGCTCCTCTATTTCCTACATAATTTTGAGTAGGCCACTCAACCAACTAGGTCTCATTTTCAGTAGCCACAAAATGGGGATAATACTGCTAGCATGTCGGTACTAAACATTCAGCAAATAATAGATAAAAGCCATTCTGTGATTCTTAATAATAATACAAATACTGACGGCTTTCCGTTTGTCACTTCATGTTAACTGTTTCTATAACCATGACATAGAAAACAGTAACCTTACTATGCAATCTTAAATGAGTATTTTATGCTAACACTTCAAAATTAAAAAGAAAATTAAATTCCTAGAATTCATCAGAATTTTATACTAAAACTGAAAATACAAATCTTGTAATATTAAGAATATAAAGAGATACAGATATTTGAAGTGCTGCAGGATCCACATTTTAAAATGATGCTGCTGTTTAAAAGCTATTATTAAACAGTCCAAATAGGCATCTAAATAAACTTACTTTCCTTTGCTAAATACACAGATTAATGCACTTCTTCAGAAAAATAACACTTAGGCAAAAGAACATAATAAAATATAAACAATTCATTTTAAATAAAAAAGTTAAAGCTCTGCAACCAGCAAGATGGCTGAACCAATGGTTCAAACAGAATTTAAAAAAACAGGAAAAGGCTGAAGTCAGCTGGAAAAACAGACTAAAGTCATTCTTTCCTCTTCCCGTTAGGCCCCACACCTTAATTTTTACTTTCTAGTAGTGAGATTTGGGAATTCTCAACAAGTTGGCCAGTTGCCAGTTCCATAAAGTAGTAAGGAGAAAGCTCTGCTTTTCAGGGTTCCCTCCCCCTAGGCAGCTCCAGGCGCCTGGTCTGACAAGCTTTCTGAGAAGGCCTAGACTCACTGCAGACTTTCTGGCTCCACAGTCATTGTTTGCATGGCTTCTTTGCTCCTTATCCATAGCCTGGATTAACATAAGAATATTGTCTATTCCCTTAACAAGCAAGGCATCCATTCCTTTTCCATGGCTAATCTCTACCCCCATCAATTCCTAGGCTAATATATACACATACAACTGGAACAATACTACTCAGGATTATTTTTTTAATCACTGTAAAAAACAATCTCACTCAAATCTAAACATAAACATAAACCCTTAAAATAACAAGCTTAAATTAATAGCCAAGTGAGTGTATCTATGGTATTACACAGAAGTCTCACCATAAAGGCGTGTGTTGGAGTGCATGTTGTTAAGAATTCATGATGGGTGAGACATTCATAATAAGGTCGTCAGGAAAATCTGCAAATTATACCTATTAGCCAGGAGTGAAGGGAACTAAGCTATAACTAACTATATTCTAACCTATAGTAGGGATGGGGAAGTTCCACTTTTTATAAAGATATTTCTAACTGCCATGTCTATCATTTTGAGGTCAGAAATTTCACCTTCATCTCTGAAATTACTTTCTGACTAGATTTTTTTGACCTTTCTCTGATGTTCAAATATTTATTCAAAGCAAATTTCACACTCAACCTATGTATTTCTGCCCAATCATTTCTCCTTTTTATTTAAAACTTTTACTTCTCTTCTGGTTCAAAAAACTATTCTCCCTAAGACAAGAATTAACTATGCCAGCTGCGAACTGAGGGGTCTGGATGCTATTCTTCTCTCTCCTCTGGAATAAGCACAAATAACAAAACAAGTAACAAATGAAGTGAATCAGTAATTGCAGAAATACCTGGGAGGGAACAGAGTATGGTCATCCCTTTAAGTATAGTACAGTAAATAACACTGTTTGTGTTTCTGCACAACTTTTTTTATAGAGATAAAATCAGTGTAATGTGGCAGTGAAGAGTTCAGTCTAGCATAAGACTGATATGGGTCTTTTTAACAGATGAAATGAGAGAAATTTCAGTATATAGTATTTAATAGCAATAGTTTATGCCGCACATTACCATCTTTATAATTTGCAAATAGCTTTACATGCATTATACCATCTATATGACACTTGAACAGAGAGCAAAGTTATTCCTACTTTTACAGAGAAAAAACAAGCACATGGAGTCAAACTGACTTGCTGAATTTTCAAATAGCTAACTAGAAGGGCAAACTGATGCTCAGGTATTCTAACCTCAAGTGCAGCATTTTATCCAGTAAGTACGTGAGTAAGGACATCAAAAGGGACACAGGAAGTTATTTTTTATTGAGCCACTTAAGATTTTACTTCATCTTCACAATTCCAAGGAGAAAGTGAAACTCAGCAAAGTTAAGAAAGTTACCCAAGTTCACATAACCAGTAAGTGGCAGGTCTGTCGCTGACAAAGCCCAAATTCTACTCATTACTGCATAGTTAGATACTGGTAGGAAAGTAATGAAAAAAACAAAATTACTGTGCTCCTTATTACACTATTAATGCTTTTCAGAGGACAGTAACAACAACAAAAACAGTTCACACCTCTAAGTCCTCTGCTTTGTGAAGCTAAGCTGGATATAGTTAACAGCCTGTTCTTTACTAGCTTGGTTCCCTGACAGGTCTGTCAACCAGAGAACTAAAAGTAGTGAGAGAAGGGGAGAAAGGACTTCCTTCTACCTGTTTTTGTCAGAGTCACCAGAACAACACTCTTAGCTCTGACAGCTGCAGGTTCCAGTTTCCAGATTCCTTCCACCTTCCCAGAACCAGCCTCATGGTCCCCATTCAGACTCGGTATTGCCTATATCCCAGACTCTCAGTGCCAGCTCCTCAACACCCCTGCTCTGAGTGCCTCTCCTGCAGCAGTACCTGGGCATTAAGCTCCCTCCACCTGGAGCTGGGTCATCCATAGGGGTATACTTTCTCCAAGCTTCAAGGTTCGAAACCTCAACCTCTTACAGGTGGTTAATGGCTCCTACAACTAATGTTTCTGTTTAATCTCAGTGCCCTTTCAATTCTCTAATACCTGTGTGGTAAAATCTCTGTTAAAATAACTAATGTGGGTTATTTAAAATAACCAGGCAGCTTTCCTGCCTAGAACTTAACTGACACAAATAATTTTGAGACAACAGACTGACTACACACACACACACACTCTCTCTCTCTCTCTCTTCCCCCCCACCTTCATTTCACCAAAGAGGAACCAACAATATGTCTGAAAACACCTATGTGCTTATAAAGAGTGTTCAATATATTTAAGTATATGAGCTATTCAGGTATATATGAGTATCTAAAATACTCTGACTTTAGTAATTCTTCCTGATTGTGGTATGCTTGACATTTTCTCAGAATAAATCATTTTAACCTATCAAAGTTAGAAATTTGTTCAGGATTGGTTAAATGTTCTACTGTAACCTATGTGATCCAAGTCAGAATACTTAAAAGAGTATCAAAAACTGGCTAACAAAACAATTCTCTTTTCCTTAAGTAGCACTACATTACATTAAAGATTTTTTGGGTTAACTCAATAAATTCCTGTGGCTAAAAAATTCATTCAAATACTAATATCAGTATTTAGGGGGAATGTAACTTCTAGAACTAGGGGAGGAAAAAAAAATCAAAGCAGAACTTTAAAAATAACATTAAAGGGCCTCCCTGGTGGCACAGCAGTTGGGCGCTGCGCTGTGGAGCTGTCGGCAGCACACGATGCAGGTTTGACACCCAGCTGGGGAGAATCCCACATGGTGCAGCAGACCTCTCCTGCCTCGCCCGCTGCTCTCCTCAGCAGTGTATTTCTCATCTGCCTGTTCTGCTCCCTGCTCTGTCTCTGATGAACCCTCTCACCGCCCCATGCCTCTGGCCTGTACCCCAGCTTGTATGTATAAATAAATAAATCTTTAAAAAAATAAATAAATAACATTAAAAAAACAAACCTATATTTCACCCAGGAAGCTAAATCAAAATGTATCAGTATAATGCCCTCAAAATGAAAGAAAACATTCCAAAAATAGTTCCATGTTTTTGCACATTATCTCTCAGCCCCAAAGACCTGGGAATACATTGGTGACTATTTGGTTGAAACAATGAGTGGGCCATGACAGGACACACAGTGACCAGAGACCAAAGCGGAAAAATGCAATTCTATGTATAAAGACAATCTTTCAAAATAAAGAAGTGTTTCAACACATGCCAACAGTGCCCCCTTGTTCAGAAATATGGATTCTTGACTGGAGTGACTACCAGATTCCATTATTATGGGAAGGCACCTCTGTGGTTCCAGATGTTTAAGAAGCAATACTATTAGGTCTCCAAGAAGAAAAATTATTTTTGTAAAAATAATGTCTAAATGCATTTTTACTTTTATTTTACATTTTTTTCTTCTCACTTGAGCACCTCTAAAAGTTATCACCTTCCTGGCTGTATTAAAAATGCAGTGCTTGAGCAATGCAAAAGCAATTTAAAAATTAACCACTTCTCTCTACTTTTTTTCTCTATTTACAATTTTTGAAAAATTCAGAATACAAAGGTTTCCCCGAAGCTCCAGGTGTAAAGGCTCTGTCCTACACTAAGCCAAGTTTGTTGTCTATTCGTAATGACACTCAGGGGTGAGCTGGTCTAAGAGTCTCAGGGCTTTTCTTGGGCCTGAAGAGACATTGTCACTCTTTCAGGTTGCACATAAGTAAGAAAACAGCAACCCAAGAAGATGTTGGCAGCTATGCTGGGGCAAGAAGAGGAATCAGAAGGCAGAGCCAGGAGACTAAAAGAATACAGACCTTTGGAGCCTTCAACAAACTGTTCGAGCAGTCTTGCCCAAAGCCTGAATTACTCAGTAATTTTTCAGTTAAGGGCCAATAAATTTCCTCTTTTATTTTTTTTAGGTCAGAGAGAGTCAGCTTTTCTGTTACAATCAAAAACATTCCAGCTGATAGAAAGATTAACAAACATATGCACAAAAGATTAAAGTGAAAGGTATTCTGGATTAGATTAGCATAAATTACATATTTATGAATAAAGTTAAATATCTTAGAAAAGATATTGGATAACATATGCAAAAAAACCCTGTTGAGTTACTTTTTTAAAAATTGTTTTTATTATTTATGTCTTTTACATTATTGTATATTCCCTGTAGGTTTCCCACCACCAATTCACCCATGAGCCGTCAACACAGGTCCCCCCTCCCCACCTCCCAGCCCGGTGCGCCCTTCTCCCCCACTCTGAGCCCCTATCCTCCCCCTCTCTCACTAAATGTCTCCCTTTTATTTGGTTCCCCTATATTGCTGTTATAAGTGAAACCATTAGATATTTTTCTTTCTCCTTTTGGCTTATTTCGCTGAGCATGATCCCTTCTAGCTTCATCCATGTTGCTGCAAATTGCATGTGTTTATCTTTTTTGAATGCTGAATAGTATTCCATTGTGTATATGTACTACATCTTCTTGATCCAGTCATCTATATTTGGGCATTTGGGTTGTTTCCATGTCTTAGCTATTGTGAACAGTGCTGCAATAAACATATGGGTGGCATGTATCCTTTTGGATTAGTGTTTTTGTGTCCTTTGGGTAGATTCTCAAAAGTGGTATTGCTGAGTCGTATGGAAGCTCCATTTTTAGCAGTTTGAGGAAATGCCATACAGCTTTCCATAATGGTTGAACTAGTTTGCATTCCCACCAGCAGTGTAGGGGAGTTCCTTTTTTCCACTTCTTCGCCAGCATTTGTTGTTGCCTGTTTTTTTAATGTGCACCATTCTCACTGGCGTGAGGTGGTATCTCATTGTGGTTTTGATTTGCATTTCCCTAATTATAAGTGATGTGGAACATTTTTTTGTGTATCTGTAGGCCATTTGCTTTTCTTCTTTGGAGAATTGTCTTTTTAGCTCTTCTGCCCATTTTTTGACTGGATTGTTGACTTTGTTTTTGTTGAGTTGTTTGAGCTCCTTGTAGATTTTTGTTATCAGTCTTTATTGGTTGTATTCTGTGCAAAGATTTTCTTCCAATTAGTAGGGTATCTGTTTGTTTTGATTAATGTCTCTTTTGCTGTACAGAAGCTTTTTATTTTGATGTAGTCCCAGCTGTTTACATTTTCCTTGATTTCCTTCGCTTTTTGGGATGTGTCTTTAAAGATTTTGCTGAGGTGTATATCATGTAAAGTTGTGCCTATGTTTTCTTCTGTAACTTCTATGGTTTCAGGTCTTACATCCAGATCTTTTATCCATTTTGAGTTGGCTTTTGTGCATGGTGTGGGAGAGTAGTCTAGCTTCATTTTTTTGCATGTAGCAGTCCAGTTTTCCCAGCCCCATTTATTAAACAAGCTAACCTTGTTCTAATGCATATGCATAAAGCGAAAGGTATTCTGGATTAGATTAGCATAAATTACATATTTATAAATAAAGTCAAATATTTTAGAAAAGATATTTGATAACATATGCAAAAAAAACCCATTGAGTTACTTTTAAGACAGTTTCATAGTATGAAAATTGATTTAATGCTACCAACAGCTGTGTAATTACTCCTGATTTTTCCTCCTCTCACCTCCCCCAAAATCTGCTAGAACCCCTTCAAGTTTTTCTGACCTTAGCTAACAGTCTGTCTTTCCTAAGTTTCACAGGTCTTAAATCTTGGGATCATTCTTGACCACTCCCTCTTTCCTTCTTATATTCCATATCCTATCTGTGAGCAAATCCTACTGGCTCTACTTCCAAAATATATCTAGAACCAATACATTTCTCACTACCTTCACTGCTATCTCTCTGGTCCAAGCCAATGACATCTTTTGCCTGGATTACTGAAATAGCCTCCTAACTGATCTCCATATTTACCCTTATGTATCTACAATATATTCTCAACACAGCAGAAAAAGTGATAATAAAAAGAATAAGAGATTATATCACTCATTTGTTCGACTCACTAAGAATAAGATCTTAAGTTTATAATGACCACAAAACTCCAATTCCTGACTACTATGGGCCAAAGATTCCAACCTCTCAACTTCACTCACACTGACTTCCTTGTCCCTTAAATGCCAGGCAAGGCCCTGCTGTAGGACCTTTACATTTGCAGGTCCCCTCTGCTGTAACATTCCTCCCCCAAAATATGTTTGACTTGCTAACCTTATTTCCTGTAAGTGCTTACTCAAATATCCCTTTCTTATTTAGTGTTTTGGCTCACCATATTTAAAACCATTCTCAATGGTCCAGATCAAAAAAATCACAAACGGTTAGTGCTGGAGAGGGTGTGAAGAAAAAGGAATCCTATATTGTTGGGAATGTAAACTGATTCAGTCACTGTGGAAGGCTGTGCGACAATTCCTCAAAACACTAAAGATGATCTGCTATATGACCCAGCTATTCTATTCCTAGGAATCTACCCAAAGAACACAAAACCACTAATTCAAAAGGAAACCTACATTCCTATGTTTATTGCAGCACTTTTTATAATAGCCAAGATATGGAAACAACCTAAATGCTCACAAACAGATGAATGGACAAAAATGTGATATGAATACACAATGGAACACTACTCAGTTACCAAAACAGATAAACTCATGCTATTTGTGGCAACATGGATGGAGCTGAAGGGATTAAGCTAAGTGAAATAAGTCAGACAGACAAAGAGAAATACCGGATGGTCTCACTTACATGTGGAATATAGAGAAATCAAACAAAAGGTCAAAAAAAGGACAAATTTTAAAACCAACCCTTGAAAACTGACTGTAGATTTGTGGCATCCAAGGGGAGGAAGGGAGCACAATGCACTGTGCTGGAAGAGCAACAATGGCCACCTGAGGGAAGAAATGCTACATGTCAAAATATTAACTAAGATGTGAAACAATGGTACTTCATCAATAATAAACTAATAAATCCATTCTCATCCCTTATACTTCTAGCCTCCTTCTGTGATTCTTGTTTTTTTCCTTTTTAGCACCTGTCATCCTGGAATTTAATATATAATTCACTTATTTTCTTTAATGCCACCACCTACTCCAGAATGCATGCTCCACAAGGGCAAAGGTGTAAGTCTATTATTTTTCACTCTATATTTTTAGCACTTAGAACAGTACTTGGCACATAGTTGGTACTAAATAAATATTTGCTGAGGGAATGACTGAATAGAGCAGAGAAATTAAAACATTATGCCAATTTCTTTTACTTTCACCTACAAATGAGGCTTTCCCAATAGGGCCATGCTATGAATAAACTATCCAATTGCTCACTTCAAACCCTGACTGGTATCAAGATCCAGTGATGGGGCCTCCCCGGTGGCGCAGTGGTTGAGCGCTGCGCTGTGGAGCTGTCGGCAGCAGCAACGCGAGTTCGATGCCCGGCTGGGGAGAATCCCACATGGTGCGGCGGACCTCTCCTGCCTCGCCCGCTGCTCCCCTCAGCAGTGTACCTCTGATCTGCCTGTTCTGCTCCCCACTCTGTCTCTGGTGAACCCTCTCGCCGCCCCATGCCTCTGGCCTGTACCCCAGCTTGTATGTATAAAATAAAATAAAATCTTTAAAAAAAAAAAAAAGATAAAGTGAGGAAAATTCTCTACTCCCCCCCCCCCCATATACTCATGCTTGAGATGTAAATTAAAAAGTCTTAAGAAGGGCATAGGTAAGTAAACATTGCTTCCCAAGAGCTACAATACTGTTTAAGGCAGACAATGGCTTAGACTACACTCTTACAGAACCACATAATTAAAGCAAGTTAAATAATTTCGGAAATAATCACAATTGTTTCTTTGGAAACAATGTGGTCTGACAAAAGGAACTTCAAAGAATATCGAAACTCAACTGCAGTCTTAAAGCTGTGACAAGTAAAGGTTCATATGGAACACTTCTATATAAATTGCAAATCACTGAAGGCCCTGAATAAGACCAGAGGGTGTTAAACTCAGATCACTGACAATTCTTCGCTGACAAGCATGGATCACAAACTACAGGAAACTAAACCTTACAAACCTATAGGACTATGAAAGAACAACTGCAACATTACAAATTCCTGCTTATTACTGTGAAGCACCTGCAAATTCAGGAAGTTTTCCTTTTGTAGATGAAGCATCTACATTTTATTTTCTTTACTCTGTATCTGAACATCTTTTCAGGTTAAAATATACTTGACTTCATCTAAGAATTACCTATGTGCTGACTGAAGCCAGGCAAATACCACTGAAGCACCATCCTCTCTCTGAGGTAACTGCTATTCTGATTCAATATTCACACGGTATTCAACACATCCTGTCCTTATATGTTTTTATTATCTATGACATGTATCCAAAAAACTTACAACATTGCTTTGTATATTCCACTTAATACACACACAGACACATATAATTATATTGTTCCACATGTGTATTTTTATAATTTACGTATTTCTCACTCAATATTGTGATTGATTTCCATGATGTATACATACAGCTTCTTTCAATTCATTTTCATTGTTATATAGTGTTGTTTCTATGTATATCATGCAGCTATATTTATTCACTCTCCTGCTAATGGACATTTTAGATCATTTCCATACCTTGATTATTATGAGCAACGCTACAATAAATAAACCTGAATAGATGCCTTTGTTGCTGTTGTTGTCTGGACAAATAAATCTGTAGGATGGGATCCCAGAAGAGGGAATCTAATGGTAATTTTAATAAATATTTTGATAATTCCTATTGGGACTGTACCATTTTGCTCTTTCAAATGCACCACACTGATATATAAGAACAATTTTTAAATATTCCTGAAGGACATGTTATGTTATGTTACTAGATAAATTAATTGTGCTAATCCATTAAGAGATCCCTTTAAAATTATAAGTCATGGTGGTTTTTAAAAGTGGCCACAAATTTCTTTCATATTCTTCAATAGGTGGAGCCTAATCCCTTTGAAAACGAATTAGTCTGAGTGACTCTCTTCTAACAGACAGAATGGAATGAAAGTGACAATGACTGCTAGGACTAGGCCTTAAAAACGTATTGCATTTTTCTCCATGATCTTTCTTGAATCACTTACTCTGAAGAAATACTTTATAACTTCTTCAATTTTACTAAATCTTACACAGAATTTAAAACTACAGCTTAAGAAAGGTGAACAGAGCATTATTTCTTTAAAACCTCCTCTAAAAGAAGGCTTTTTCAACATCTCCCTCTCAATATGCATTGCAAATGTCTAAAAATATTTGTTGTATATAAACAAATTAAGAGACCAACAATACAACCGAACATTAATTATAGTTTCTTTAACCTTGGAAAACTCAAAGGAGTAAGGGATGTTGGTAGAGGGGGAAAAAAGGAATAAACAACTCAGAAAACTTGGATCCAAGTGCATTTGAAGAATGATATTTGTTACTCAGCAATGATATTTTTTACAATACAGATAAAATATGTGGGCATCATCCAATCTACTCCAAATTCTAGTCACCAATCAGTGTCTCTTCTTCCTTCACAATACCTAATCCAGTTTTTCTCATCTACTTCCACTATGCCTATTCTGATTTAATTCTGATTACCTCATACTACAAACTTTGAGCCCTGATTCCTCATTACGTTTCTCTAATGAAGTATGTTTACACATCACACTAGAGTAATTTCCCTAAAGTATAGTTTCCTTTCTGTTATATTTCCTACCCTCCCCAACACCTCTACCACACTCCTATAGAATATTCCTTTTTATTCAATCAGCTTTTCAAAATAACCCATTTTTACTATTCAAATTCTACTCATCTTTCAAGGCTTAGTTGAAATAACCCCTCCTATATTCTATCTGTACTCCTCAGAATCCTGACTAGAAGTACTAATTCTCCTTTGCATTTATCATTTTTTATCTATCAATGTTGGTTTTCATTACTCACTTTACTTAATATACATAACCTTCCTGATAGAACTATAGAGGGTGGGACCATGCTCTTATTTTCTGATTCCTCCTTCTTTGTGACTTGCTGTTAAACAGTTTCAGAGGGACCCAAAAATATATTATAGAATAAAAAATAAGTACTCCACAGTGTTATATTAAGAACATAATCTTAGAGTCAAGAGAAAGGACCCTATGGTTCTCAACTGGCACTTGAAATGGATTACTTAAAATTTACAGGTCTTCCACAAGAGAGAAAAAGAGGAAAAAGCAAGGCTGCAACAGTGATATAGAAGGACTATTTCCAATTAAGAAATGAAAATTTCATATTATTCTAATTTTTTTTCTTAAAAGTATTACCCTTACCTCAGAGAGGTAGCTAGATGAAACTGTACTTCCAATTTTCTCCAAACAGCTTTGACCTATGCTTCCATCTCATGAATTCCAAGACAGTATTAAACTGATGCATATTTTCATTAATCTGTTTAGGAAGCAAACAAACAAAAAGAACTTACTTAAGGCTGCAAGAAATTTTATTTGTCCAAATAACACATGAAGTAATTCTAAACATTTATTATGTGAAAAACTACATTTTCAACATAAATTCAGTGATAAGTTCTACAGTATGTTAGAAATCTATCACTTTATACCATTTTCCCAACCTTTGCCCAAAGAAATTTCCCCTTCTGAATATTTTCAACTCAAGTATTTTCAGCAAAGGTAATAGTAGTTCTGTAGAAAAATTACTCACATGAAAATTTCTGTTTTGGCTTTAGATTTATGGGGGAAAAATCACGTCTCAAAAAATGGAAGCACCACTAAAACTTGCAATTGTACAATATTCAGAACCCTGTTTAGACAAAAATACATTTGACTACCTGGTTAATATCCTTGTTTTCACTTTCTATCACACAGTCTCAATGAGCAGCTTTAATTTCAACTTCTTCTTAGACACCCTACTCTTTTAAGGGGCAAGATAGACACCACCAAAAATCTTAATTTACTTAAAGATGGTATGCTGCTTACACACTTAGAGATCTTAAAAACAATTCTGTTGAATATATCTTTTAACTGAAACTTCAACAACAAAGTATTCTCCTGTCATATTTAAAAGGGAAAAAAAATTAAGTTGTATGAAACCTATGTCCCACTGCAAGGTCAAAATGTCTTTGTCTTCAAGGCCATTTAGAAGTATCATTTGTGTTACACTGAGGTTTAGTAATCTTGGCAATAATGACTAAATTCATGTAAACTGGGGCAACCCGAACCTATCCAGCATATCAGATAGCAGCCTTTCTTAAAGACTAGAGTCTCTATCTCAGCAGACAGGCTGCCTGCCATAGAACCATACTAAATCTTTCATGGTCAAACTAAAGACAGACTGACCCTGAAAGCAATTAGTAATGCTTTGTCTGCACTTAAGAGTCCTGAACATTTTTTCAATGCACTAACTAGTTAGCGACAACTTAACCAGGGCCCTAACGTTTTTTTCGGGGTACTCAAGTGACTATGAAAGTCTTAGCTCATCACACAGAAAAAAGGTAGGCAGGAATGGAGGCTTGCTATTTAGTTTTGTTTGTTTTGTTGAACATTCATAGTTCTAAAAAAATTTCCCTTATCCTAATCAAAAGGTAAATGCATTGGGTTTCTATTTCTGGAAGAGCATAAAGATTTTCCTCCAACATTATTCCTTGCCAACAACATCATTCTTCCATAACATTGTATGAAGAGAAGAGAGGTAATCACTATATTAAACAACATTTAGATTAAACTATTTTCATAAAGGTCAAAACAGTCCATCAAAATGACCAGTTTAAAATATATGGTCTCATTCTAATTCTACCAGATATTGACATGGATCAAAAATAAATAAAATTAACATGTAAGTAACTTTTTTTATTATAGCAACCACTGTTTAATACAACACTACCACAGTTTTCTTGGTATGAAAAAAAGTTTCAAGTTAATAAAAAAGGAAAATACGTTATCATAAGAATCTTCAAATATACCATCTTCAAAGTCCAAGACCCAGAATCAGCTATCCTCCCTCCATTCTCGCAAAACATGAAAAAACATTAGCTAGAGAAAACCGCTTTTAAAGACTGGCTAAGAAAAACCTACTAAGATATGAATTAAATATAAGAAAATCAAAGGCCAGGATATGCTTCATAACACAGGTCCACAAAACACTTTACATACTAGAAATTGTATGCATGAAGTATTTCCTAACCTTTGCTATACAGTGCTACAGCCCTATAAGCAGAGATCTATAAATACATACATAATAGAAATAAGATTTGCTTCATAGGAAAGGATAGCATAAATATGCTTTGGATAAAATGCAAAGACAAAATTTAAGATTATTTTTGAGTGTCAAAAATATCAAAACAGTGGTTTTCTTAGTGTTCACAAAATTAGTAATATAGACTATGTATTTTTCCCCCACTACGCTATATCCCCTCTTCATCTTTATGTCTCCCTAGCAGCCATAAAAAGTATCTCTCTATCTTATAAAAAAAATGCTATAAACACTAGAACTTCACTCATATAACCATCAGAAATTACCAGAACCAAATTACAAAATAAATACATCAGTTGGGTCTTAAACTGAAGGTATTACTACTAAAATCTTTGGTACACTAACTGGAAAATTAAAACTTTTTACTTCAGGAAAACAAAATATAATTTTAACAATAAGTAACTCAAATGAACAGTTTAATTTAGGTTAGTTTATCATGTCTAGTGTAATTAAGCATGTAATCACACAACACAAAAAGGGAGGTCAACTTATGAACAGGTTATTTTAAATGTTCCCAAAATTACTTATAAATTGAATATAAGATTTTGAAATTCAAGATGACTTTTCTAATAAAAGCAAACATATAAACAGTGTTAATTAACCCATAATACAAATAAACTTTAGAGCACAATTCTACCATAGCACTCTTCTGCTTAAGCACATTTCCACAACAAACTTACTTATTACTGTATTCTAGAATCTAACATAGTTACTGACACAGAGTAGAATTTCAACAGATAGCTTAAGTATTGAAGAGCAATGAATCTAGACGTGAAAGTGAATCATCTAGAAAATCATACCAATCTTAACTACAGCAAAGAACCAAAAGGCAAGGGGAAACATTTCTTCCAAAAGCATCAAAAAAGATGCTTAATTCCAGGTTAAGAAAGCTCTGGTTTAAGACAACTGTGGCAATTTCCATTCCCCCTGCCAATGAGTGGCTTAGTAAAAAGCATCTGATTCAGTTCTGGCCAGTGAGAGACACAGACTAAGTTTGCTAGGGAGCTTCTGGGAAAAGTTTTTCTGGCTAATGAAAAAAGACACTCAGGTGGAAAAACATTCTTATTTTTTTCCCCCTGCAACTCTGGGTTTAAATTTGTGAAGCAAAACTATAGCAGCCATTTTGAGAGAATGAGGAAGCAAACAGTCTAAGAAAACAATCAACAGATGAAGAATGCAGCACTAAGATGAAAATGTGGGTCCTAAAAATGATGTTATGCTTGAATGAATTAATCCAAAAAGCATCTTATTAACTCGGATCTTTTTATTATACTAAAATCCCTATATTAAACAATTTTCAATTGCCAAAAGTAACCCAGCAGATCATAAAGATCTAGGAACAGATAGACCATTTACTTTCATGAATTCAATTCTTACCTACACATGATGTCCCCTAAATTTGTATCTCAATCTGGTTATTTCTTTTGAACTAGATACATATTTCTAAACTACTAGTCATATTTTATATATATATTACACATATATTATACATATACATATACATACATATTATACATATATTACTGTGCTATATCAAGAGAACAGGACTTATGAGCACAAAAATTGCTTACATAGTCCTATTCACTTTTCGAGCTAGTAACAAACAGCACTATCTACCCAATGTCACAGTTGGTGATCCTGGGATCACTAGTCCTACCTCCCTGTGTTTCATCTATTATATTCAGGAATCACTAAATGCTGCCCAACCTATCTCTGAATCACCTTTAAAATCTGTCTCCTTTATCTTTCTCTGTATAGCTAGTGTAGGCTTACATCTTTCATCTAGCCTTCATCCATTCTTAACTCTTTCACTCTATACCCTATTTTTAAATTATAACTGTGCTTCATGAAAAAAGAGTATAAACATCATAGGTCAGTATAACTATAATGAGATCCCCTACATAACCACTAGAATGTCCATAATCAAAAATACAGACAATACCAAGTGTTGGTAAAAGCAGAGAGAAAATGAATCTCTTACATATTGCTGGTGAAAATATAAAATGCTGCTGCCAGTTGGGAGAACAGTTTGGCACTTTCTTTAAAAGTTAAATATATACACAGACAGACTCAACACATGAGTCAAAATTTCTTCTATGAAAACCTACCGAAGTGAAATGAAAATGTGTCTACACAAAGACACACACACATGTTCTCAGCAGCACTAGTCATATTAACCAGAAACTCAGAAATAATTCAATGTCCATCAATGAGTGAATGAGTAAACAAAGTATGACATAATCAAACAATGGAATAATACCAGGAAATAAACAGGAACAATACTGACTGATACAAGTTATAACATCAATGACCCTTACATAGTGAAAGAAACCAGATGCCAAATATTATATACTTTTAAAGTATTTGAAATGTTCTCAGCACAAAGGTTCAAATATAGAAAGCAAACGGTGGTTGTGTAGAGAAAAGAGTAGGAAATGGGAAATTTGGGACAGGGAAGGAAACGGTCTAAAATATTCACAGTACAACTAAAAATTTAATAAAAATTTTTTAAAAAGTGTGATTTAAAAATTTTCAATGATTTCAAATTATATACAAAATGAAATCCAATTCTTTAATAGACACTCATAAATTGCCATAATCTGCTTTTTTTGCATGAAAACAAACCTCTTTATTTTTTAAAAATTTATTATATATATATTTTACATCATTCTTCCTTTTTGTGCAATGTATGCTTTCTCCTCTCAGGTGTAGTCCCCATAAAATTCCTACCACCAATTCACCCGTGCACCATCTCCATAGTCCCTTGTGCTCTTCCCTCCTGTTTTGATTCCTCTCCCTTTTCCTCCCCCTGCAGAATGTCTCTGATTTATAGTTACCTGTTAATTTTGTTTTTTAATTTATTATACTTTTGTATATTTATTTATTTCCTATATATATGTATAATATTTATTATACATACATACATACATACATATATATATATATATATATATATTCCCTGTTCCCTTATTTGGTTCCCCTATAGTCCTCCTGTAAGTGAAACCATCTGATTCTTTCTGGCTTGTTTCACTGAGCATAATCCTGTCCAGCTCCATTCATGTTGCTGTGAATGGCACGAGTTTTTATCTTTTTTGATTACTGAGTAATATTCCACTGTGTATATATACCACAGCTTCTTGACCCAGTCATCTGCCTTAATGTGCTTTTAGTCTATTTAACCCGCTTTATGTTCTGCTATAATATAATCTCCGCACAAAAACTTCCTACTGGCCATATTAAATTTGCTATTTCCTAAATATCCTGGGCTATTTAATGCTTCTACCTTTCTTCAGACTTGCCATTCTAACTCAAAAATCAAAATGCTCTTTATTTCTTGGCAGTGGACTTCCATTTGTCCTCACAAAGATCCATCTCCAATATCTCCTCTTCTGTTGAGTCCTCCCCATCCCCAACATAGCTATTGTCTCATAAGGTCTGGTAACAAGACACTATAGACATAACATACTGAATTATGATTATCTATTTATAGGTGTATCTCCTTCATTAAGACAGCCTCTGAGTACAGTAATAGCATTTACTAATGCTTGTGTCCCTTGTGTTTTAAGCACAATCTAGTATCCAGAACAGAGTGTAGTTAATACGTTTTCGAGTAAGTGACTGAAAAAAGAGTGACAATGAAGAGAAAAATACAAAAGAAGAAAAAATGAGCTCTGCACATTAGCGCTGCTAATATTTTTATATAAGAAGGAAACAGGAAGTGACCCAGTGTCACCTGAATGTTTATCAGTTTGGGATCGGTCAGTCACACTGAACAATATACAGTCCTTAAAAGGAACAGAAAGTATTTATTTGTGCTGACAGACATTCCAAATACTTTCAGCTAAAAAAATTATAATATATTATGGCCTCCCCGGTGGCACAAAGGGTAAGTCTCAGCACTATGAAGCTATCAGCAGCCACTGCAGCACAAGTTCAATCCCCGACCAGGGACTTCCCACATGGCGCAGCAGACCTCTCCTGTCTCGCTTGCTGCTCTCCTCAGCAGTGTAATTCAGTAGATTTGCCTGTTCTGCTCCCCACTCTGTCTCTGGTGAATCCTCTTACCACCCCACAACTCTGACCTACACCCCAGCTTGTATGCATAAATAAATAAATCTTTAAAAAATTATAATATAAATCACTCTTTCATTATATGTGTGTACATGTGCACACACAACTTGTTTTAGAAAGACGAAGGGCTGACAGTCGTTCTGAGTGTGGGCAAAAAAGTGGAAACAACCTAATGAACGAAAAAACAATAAGTGCTATCTATGCAGTGGAATATTATACAGCCATAAAAATTAATGAAGCGCATATGGAGTAAAAATATGTAACCTCAAAATTATTTAGACATGTAAACCACTGACAATCTTTAAAAAAAAAGTCAAAAAGAACTAACTGAGATACAATGATGATGAAATGTGTAACCTTTTGCGAAGGGAAAGAAGTCAGACACCGAAGGTCATGTATTTTGTATGATTCCATTTATATGAAATGTCCATACTATGCAAATACCAGAGACAAAAATAGATTAGAGGTTATCTGGGGCAAGGAGTGGAGGGTGGGACTGGAGAAAGAAATCAAAGGGATAATCCACAAAAAGGAAAAAAAAGAATAAATTTTATCTCATCAAAACTAAAAATTCTGCCCTGTAAAATAGCCTAAGATGAAAAAGCAAGGTACAAGCTAGAATACGTTTGCAAACCATATATGGGACAAAGGATTCATCTAGAATATATTTTAAAATCTCCAAATTCAACCACAAAAAATTTCACCTGGAAAATGGGCAAAGAAACTGAAGAGATATTTCACATACTAAGATATCTGGATGCAAACACACATATCAAAGATACAGTCAACAACACGAGCCAATGAGAAAAAGTTTATCAAGAGTAAGTTGAGATATCACTACACACCAACTAGAACAACCAAGTAAAAACACAGTGACAATACCAAGTGCCGACAAGAATGTGAAGAAAATGGATCACATATATGCTGGTGAGAATGTAAAATGGCACAGCCACTCTGGAAAATAGTTTGAAAGTTTCTTTAAAATCTAAATACACATTTAGATGTAACCAACAGCACTTCTGCACATTTGTCCCAAAGAAATGAACCTGAATGTTTTATACCAGTTTTTCTTTTCAATAGACAAAAAACTGGAAAAGCAAAATGTCTTTCAATAGGTGAATGGTTAAACAAACAATGGTACATCCTACACTATAGTATCCTATTCAGAAATGAAAAAGAACTACCAATCCACACAATTTGGAAGGATCCAAAGGATCAAAGTGAGTGAAAAAGACCACATATAAGATTCCATTTATAAAATACTTAATATTTTTAGACAAAATTATAGATAGGATAGGTGTGTGAGTAGCACACACCTTTGTGGTGATGGAATCTGTCTCAAGCAATGGTTACACAAGTCTATGAGTATTTTTAAACAGCACAAAACTATACATACAAAATGCACCAATGTCAATTTCTAGTTTGATATCGTATTACACATAGAATGAAGTAACCAGTTGGGGGGAGGGGATGAGGTACATAGACCTCTCCTTGCTAGTTTTTGAAGTCAAAAATTTTCTAAACCCTACTTTCTGAAAATGTCTCCTCATAATTCACATATTATCCATTCTCCAAAGGTTTCTTCCACATCCACTAGGATGAATTCTGCAGTGATTTCTAATATTATTTGGGATAATGAGTTCCTATAGTAGACATCTACCAGTTCCTAGCTCAAATTTTGATCATTAGTGTCATCTATACCCTGGACCCTCTGACTCTGGGAAGCAGTATTATCTGTAGGTGAGTGTGGATATGTTCTAAGAGGCAGAAACACATCAAATTTGAAGCAGCCATTTACATCAGAAGGAACCCCCAAATAATCATTGTCTATTCCTTTTCAATTTATCTTTCCTGACAATAAAACAGAAAAACCACTCCTATGATCTCATTTTTCAATTTAATCAGTTAGAAATAGATATCACACATTTTTTTTCCTGTAGACTTTTGAGAATTTATCAATATATTTATTTTATTAGCTGGAAGATTAAAGAAAGCACCACAAAGAAATCCCTTCAAATAGTTTCATTACATATAAAACAGTAAAATTTTTACTATCAGGAATCAAGAAGTGATTCTAGATTTTTAAGGATTCACCTGTTCATCTAAAATGTGCATTGTTTGCCTTCTCAAATGAATCACAAAGATTATTTTGAATTAACATGAACATTAATTACAGAATTATGCTACCATATACTGAAATCATCTAGGACTACTAATACCTGAAATTTTGTTCCAGTCTAAATGGTCCCAAACAAGTGCTGTGTTTATTTACTTATTTACTTGCTTGTTTGCTTATTTGTTTTAATTTGTATCCCTATTCTTGACTAGGCTTTCTTCCTCTTGCTAACAGCTATCCAGAATGCACATTTGCTAATATAATATAACCACACCATCACCCCATTTTTCATTTACATCATCCTTGGGAACCAGAAAACTAGCTTAATGCAGCTTTGTGGTTCTGATCTATTAAAAAAAGGCTGCATATGACTACCCTGGACTGAAGGTATAAAAACTGAACATTTATTATGATCAAGAAATTTTTATGCTGTGGTATTATAATAATTTTAAAAAGATTACTTCAAGAGAAGGGAAAGATGAGATACCTGAGTCAATCCAGAAAAAAAAACAAAGATGGGTGCGGTTAAAAACTATAAATATCTCAAATGCCTACTTAACATTTCTAATGAAATGTTAAAACGTTAAATACACCAAACAGAACTCTTTATCTTGTTTTCTATCCTCTGACAAACCAGTTCCTCTTGAATTCATTATTTAGCTTAATATAGAACTGTTCACAAAAAAGTATTTTGCATTACCTAGTAAAGTTGTAAGTATACAAACTCAAAGATCCAAAAATTCTAGCTCTAGGTACATAGAAAACCTTTTGCAAACATGTACCAGAAAGCAGGTACAAAAATATTTACAGAAACATTTTCTTAATAGCTGAAAAGAAACCCAGTGTCCACAAACAGTGAAATGAATAAACTGTAGTATATTCATATAATGGGGTGACCTCATAGTGGTAATGAAAATGAATATGCCTCAGCTAAGTATGTCAAAATCGTAATGTTGAATCAGAAATTCAAGTCGAAGAAGAATACATACATACAATATGATTCCATTAATAGAAAGCTCAGAAATAGGAAACACTAAAAAATGCATATTAAAGTAAATTACAAAAATGATAAAGCTTAAGGGAAAGGAAGGGAACAATACCAAATTTAGGATGGTTTCTTCTGGGGAGGGAGAGGCAACTGTTAGAATGGTGGGGAGTTCAAAGATGTCATGCCATTCTATTTGTTACAGTAGGAGGTTGGAAAAAAGATATCCATTATTATGTAAAATGTTTATATCATATATACCCTCGTATATAGTATTGATTTTATTTATTTCTACCTTTTGCATTATTGTATATTCCCTATAGGTTACCCACCACCAATTCACCCATCAACGGTCCCCATAGTCCCTTGTGCTATCCTTCCTCCCTCCCCCCCTTTTCTGAATACTTATCCTCCCCCAGCCCTTGCTGAATGTCTCTCATTTATGGTTGCCTGCTAGCTTTTGCTTTGGTTTTGTTGTTGTTATTTTCCCTTCCTATCTCTTATTTGGTTCTCCTATATTCCTCCTATGAGTGAAACCATTCGATATTTTTCTTTTTCCTTCTGGCTTCTTTCACTGAGCGTAATCCCTTCTAGCTCCATCCATGCTGCTGACAATTGCATGAGTTTATCTTTTTTGATTGCCGAATAGTATTCTATTATGTATATGTACCACATCTTCTTGATCTAGTCATCTATTTTTGGGCATCTGGGTTGTTTCCATATTTTAGCTACTGTAAACAGTGCTGCAATAAACTCAGGAGTGCGTGTATCCTTTTGAATTAATGTTTTTGTGTCCTTTGGGTAGATTCCTAGAAGTGATATTGCTGGGTCATATGGAAGCTCCATTTTTAGCAGTCTGAGGAACTGCCATACAGCTTTCTATAGTGGTTGGACCAGTTTGCATTCCCACGAGCAGTGTAGGAGAGTTCCTTTTTCTCCACACCCTCACCAATATTCGTGGTTTCCTGTTTTTATAATGTGTGCCATTCTCAGTGGTGTAAGGTGATATCTCATTGTGGTTTTGATTTGCATTACCCTGATTATGAGAGATGCTGAACATTTTTTCATATACCTGTTGGCCATTTGCTTTTCCTCTTTGGAGAAGGGTCTTTTAAGCTCTTCTATCCATTTTTTTGACTGGATTGTATAAGTTTTGTCCCAATCAGTACGGTGTTTATTTGTTTTATAGTAGTATAGATTTGAGAATAAAATTTTATTTTAATGTAAAATAAAGATGACTAAATGTTAGCATGTCTAAAATATGAGTACTGGGTACAGAGATGTCTATTATAGTGTTACAGGGCAGGGAGAGGGGCATCCCTGAAACCCCAGACCTGCCCTGGTCTAAATGGGTTCTGCCATCTGCTGTACTAATACAAAACATATAGGACCTTTTGTGGAAAGAAACTTTAATACAACTAGAAAGGACAGAGAAGACAAAGAATATATTTTCGAAGTCAAGCAACAAATGTCATCCAACTCCTTGTGGGTAAAAGTCCACCCAAACAGGACTGACCCAAAGCAAGTCTCGAAAGCCCGCCACTAGTCTCGAACAGTTTTTGGCAGGGACCCACACATAAGGGTCAGAAACAGACAATTCTGGGAGGAACCAAAATACCTTTCGACAGGGACCCATTCAAAAGGGACAGAAACAGTCAGACAATTCTGAGAGGAACAGAACAAAATCAAAACCAAAATCAACACAGCCATCGTTAACTTCCCCATGGGTCTCTCACCCACATCTATTTCAATCAGTCCAGGCCAGTGCAGCTTTTTTACAAGTCTCTCTGCTCCTTGGGCCTCTTCTGGCTTTCCATCCTTCTTCCATCTCCTCCTATCTTCTGTCTGTGTGTTCTGTCTCCTCTGTGTGTGTCCTCTGTGTCTGTTATCTCCCTTCTCCAGCTTCTTATATCCTGCTCAGTTCCACCCTACCTTGGGTGGCACAGGGAACCTGGGACATACCCTTTTTCCTGGGGACCACCCTGTTACAACAGCAATTCCTATATTTTTAGAATCTGTATTAACTTAATTGTTTTTTAAAATTAAGAGCAAAGCACTAACAATTTTGTAGTCCATGTAGGGTGGAAATAATGACTTACTCTAAAAGAAACTAAAGAAATAAAACAACCAAATGCAATATAAGTTCCTTGGTTCCTGGATTAAAAATCAAAACTCGGGCCTCCCTGGTGGCGCAATAAAGGAGCTGCACTGTGGAGCGCAGCACTGTGGAGCTGTCAGCAGTTGCAGTGCAGAGTTTGATGTGGGCTGGGAAGATTCCCACATGGCATAGCAGACCTCTCCTGCCTCGCCCGCTGCTCCCCTCGTAGTGTATTTCAGTCGATCTGCCTGTTCTGCTCCCCACTCTGTCTCTGGTGAACTCTCTCACTGCCCCACATCTCTGGCCTGCACCCCAGCTTGTATGCATAAATAAATAAATCTTTAAAAAAAATAAATAAAAACTCTTTTGGAAGAAAAATAAAGCAAATTTAAATAAAGGGCAGTAAATTATATAATAGTATTATATTAATATTAAATTCTGAGGCTACACTAAAATATTTAGGGGTTAAATATCAAGATATTTGCAGCTCACTTTCAATTGGCTCAAATGAAAAATAAAAGAGTATGTGTTTATATAAATAGAGAAGGCAGATGAGGCAAAACGATAATAAGTGAACTGGTGAATTATAACTGACATGGGGGTTTACTATTGTTCAGCTTTTATATGAACTTTAAAGTTTTTAAAGTGAAAACTTGGAGAAAATATGTACTGTATCAGTTGTAAGCTACAATTTTACACATATATTTTGTTTAGTAAACCAAGTCAATATGACAGATCATTAAAATCAAACACTGAGGAGGGGATTATGTTAAGTGAAATAAGTGAAATACCAGATGACTTCACTAATGTATAAAACAGAAACAAACAAAGGAACCAGCAAAACTAAACCAAAACAAACCCTGCAAGTATGACTACAGAATTGAGGCTATAAGGGAGGGAGGGTCAATGGCCTATGGTGGAGGCCTATGGATGTGCTGTGGTGACAGACATCTGAGCAGGTGTGAGCCTTGACCCTAAATCATATACAGCCTTGTAAACTAATGTTACCTCCATTAGAAAGTACATATTTTAAATCAAATACTGACAATTCTACAAAGAATTTCCAAGATCTTCCTCCATCAGCAAATCTTAAAACATTTTTTCCTAAAAATCGTAAATTATAGGCTGTTCAATAGAATGAAATAAATACATTTTGCTTAACAAGTTGATGATTATGGCTGTGCTTCAGTCATAATCAATCTGAGAACATGGAGTTTTAAAGAATTGTTTGGCAAGTCAATTGTAGTATATATAATTTACAAAGATTTTGTTCGATACTGCTAAAATAAATATAACCATACTGACACATCAGAACATAGTACTTTAAATTTTCCTATTTAGCAAACAGAAGAGTATTTAAAAATTTTTCTCAAATCCATTTCCTAATAATGCATACCAGTCATAAGATTATATTTAAAATATTTTATAGGATTACTAAAGACAAGGTAGTAAATGCAGAAGGAATTTCTTAAAAATATGAATAGTTTCCTAAAAAAATTAATTATGCTTCAAGAAAATGGATAACTACTATCACTTCAAAGATGTACTTGTTATGTCAGAATTTAATCCAATTCTCTGGTGTATAATACTTATTATTTACTGAAAACGTAAAACTACCTTCATTAAATATCCAGCTGTCATTCATCCAAGATATGTGCACCAATGAGACTGACAAATGACTTTCTAGAAATTACAGAAAATGAAATTGTTTTCAATTAACAGCACTCATAAAACCCATCCCTTGTATAAGAACATGCAAACTAATCACTTCCAACAGGAGGCGGAAACAGACTACAGATTATTTCCTGCCAAGGCTGGGTGTGGGACACTGTTGGTACATGTCCGTAGGTGGGTAAACACACAGGGTAGAAAGTTTTAGCTAGGAAGCCTGCATTTAAGTTCTCATCTCTGTGTGATGAGAGGCAGGTAGTTAATTACTGAACAGCACTGTCTTTTAAATCAGTGAGTCACATGCCTAAGGGAGGGGCTTATAAGCAGGATGAACAACAACCAGGGCAATCAAGTAAGATTTCAGAAAGAACCAACAACAGGTTTTGAAGAGTTTCAAACAGATAATTAGAAGCAACTATCCCAATACAGTGCACATAATCCAACAGCTTGACCCATCTTCTTGCAAAACATACTGTATATTTTTGGAACTAAAACTGTGAAGCTAGATATACTTGAATTTCAGAGAACTAGGTCTGGTATCAACAGGTGGTTAAGAGTGAAAGGAAGAACGCTTCATAATACTTCCAAGGGCACTACTGTAAATTTTTTAAAGATTTAAGACCTAGTTTCCTGCTGGAAGGCAAAATTCAGTGAACTTGAAGAGTAAAGCAGTAAGTATAGTAAAGCTTAAAAAACAGTGCTAGATAATAATACAAATATTGTCATAAAACCATCCATGATGATTTAAATGAGAAGTACAGAAAACAATTTCTTCACAGGTGGAAAAGATCACTATGGGTTAGATTTAAACAGCTCCACCAAACACTGGCAGGGTTTGAGCGTATACAAGGAAGAGGAGTACCGGTTTAAATATACATATTCTAACAATGGGGCCAGGGGGCCTAGGGAGGGTGCCTTTTGTCTGGCCATCTATCAGGGGCCTGGAATATAAAGTGGTAAAGCAGGATAATCTGATCCAGATGATAGACACACAGGTGCCCCAAAGTGCAGTACAGTAGAAAGGAATATTCATTTTAGTTCTTCCAGTCATGCAATAAAGATCTGACAGTCCTTAATATAAAACCTCCAACAATCAAGATGTCAAGATGTTTAAATTCCACCTACCATTCCCCTGGGAAAAAGGATAAAGAGAAGAACATAACAATAAGAGCCTGGGTTTTATAACCAGACTCAGTATCATGGTTAGAATTTTGGCTCTACCACTTACCTGGTGAGAAACTTGGAACAAGTTGCTTAACCCTCCTCAGTACTCAATCTGTAAAACAAGGACAATAATTGCATGTCTCTGAAAGGTGAGGATCAAGGGAATTAAGGTAGGTATAGCACTTAGGACAGTGCTAGGCAAAAGTAAGTACTTTCTAAGTGTAAGCTACTATTTTACTGTTCTCTATCAAGGGCCTCCCTGGTGGTGCAATGGGTTAAGTCTCAGCACTGTGAAGCTATCAGCATACCCTCAACCAGGGAGCTTCCCACATGGCACAGCAGACCTCTCCTGCCTCGCCTGCGCCTCCCCTCAGCAGTGTACTTCAGTCCACCTGCCTGTTCTGCTCCCCACTCTGTCTCTGGTGAATCCTCTCACCACCCCACACTTTTGGCCTTTTTGTGTGCATAAATAAATAAATCTTTAAAAAAAAACAAACCTCCAGAGAGTAATCTGAATATGCACCATGTACCCACTAGCCTAGCAATTTTATTCAGAGATTTTTATATTTTGCTAATAAAAATTAGCCTTAAAAGATCATGACATGCATGATAACATTTAGCTACATGGACAGCATTAAAACATTCTTAATGGTAGCAAATCAAAAACCTGAAATATAAACTGCAGTATATTCATATACTAAGTGCCAATTATTATTTTTTTACTTAGAACATTTCTAGTCATTAGATAAGATTGTTATCTCCATTTTCCAGATGAGAAAACTGAAACTAAAAGAGTAACAAGGTCATATAGCTAGTGAGTAGTCGGAATACTGACTTCAACCTATATATTCTCAACACTGCCAGTTTGTGTGGCTACTATATTACTCTACAGGAGAATAAATCTTGGAAATACACTCCTATTAAAGAAAACAGGTGGAAAATCAGAGAGTAAAACCATAGGCAAGTAGTACCATCCTTCCTGTACATTAAAACAAAACACGGAACAGGTAACAGCCCCAAATTTAACAGAGGTTTATCTCTGAGTGGTGGTAATGATTCTTTTTGTGCTTTCTTGCATTGTCCATATTTGTATTACAAAGTAATATTTTAAAATAATAGTTCCTTTTTTAAAAGACAGTAACATTTTCAAATACTGCAGAAAACACAAGCAATAAAAAAAAGGAAGCTATTCAATTTGCTAAATAGGTCACAGGCAAATTCAAGTGGCAGAGGTAGAAAGGGCAATGGTATACAGAAGTATGTTTTTAAAAGGAGTGCCAGGAACTAGCTGGGTAATAGACTACCATTTTGAGCTCAGCAGTGAAATGAAGAATGGCACATAGCCTCACCAAATAACAGCAACATCAAAGGAAGGTTTTGTTGGATTCTTCTTATTTTGAAGGAAATATGATCAGGGTTGTAATCTAATTGGTAACAGAGTATGTTAAGAATGGGAAGATAGACAATGAAAGGGTCATGTCAGAAGACAAGGATTTATCCTTAGAAAAAGGGAAACTTGTGAAATGAGAAGAAAAAGACTCAAAGATCTTGGAGGTACTGGGAAGAAATTGTGCACTTAAATTTGGTGCATTCAAACTTCTCTAAGAAATAGAAAATGTGGGCCTCCCTGATGGTGCAAGGGGTTAAGTCTTGGCACTGTGAAGTGATCCCCAGATCCCCAGCCAGGGAGCTAACCCACATGGCTCAGCAGACCTCTCCTGTCTAGCCCGCTGCTCCCCTCAGCAGTGTATTTCAGTAGATCTGCCTGTTCTGCTCCGCACTCTGTCTCTGGTGAATCCTCTCACTCCCCCCACCCCCACCCCCACCTCTGGCCTACACCCCAGATCTTGTATGCATAAATAAAAAAATTAAAAGAAAATGAAGTCATCTTCTATTTAAAATTTAGAATGGGGATTAGGCACAGAAGAGTGGTATGGAGTAGTGAAAAATGCTGCAAAGTAATAGGATTCACTAACTTGCCAGAATCAGCAGAAACCATTTACTTAATTATCACATGGCTACAAAAGAAAGTGCTAGAGCAAGTTGGGAAAATCACTTCTTCTCCAGGTTAGCATGTACATTTTAAGCTGCACCATTCAAAACTAGGAGAATTCATGGTATACTTGACTTCATCAGTATCCTCTAGAATACCAACCACTGTAATAATCTATGAAGTAGATGTTGAAAAGTGTCACCACTTTCAGGAAATGAGATATATTGTCAAATAAAGCACCAGAGATTCAAGCATAAATATCTAATTTGATAAGAAGGTAGCTTTTTTTTTTTTTAAGGAAAAATCAAGTTTGAAACACCTGTGTATACTATGATTTAAGTTTTCCCAAAAAATTAAATTGTAATGACACATGGTATCTTCAATAAAAATAAACAAAACTTTCTAAAGCAGCTTTTTAAAAAAAGAAGTAGCAATCAAGCTCTTCATTTCATGTATGAGAACAGAATGAAAGAAATAAAAGAGGATTTACTTAGTATGTGGGTAGCTTTATACATGCACAGACTTATAAGCCCAGTGCTTTACATATATTGCATTCTCAAAATAGTCTATGAGGTAGAGACTTCATTTTCAGTCAGTGTGTATTTATTGAGTGCTACCTATGTGTCCCTTGAACTACCTAGATAGGGGGATATAGCAATGAACAAAAAGACCCCCCCCCAAATTTCCTGCTTTCTTGGAAATTATATTCTATTTTACTGTCTCTCAGTGGGATAATTTCTTTTGGGAAACATATCTAGTAGGCAGCAGAGATGGGAATCAAATTCAGACAAGAATGATAACGAGAACATGTTCTTTGATTCCTATTATGATTCCTGTGTATATAAATCACTGTTCAACCAAGGGAACAGGTAACTTTTCCATTTATATTTTTCACTAATGACACATATTTTGAGAAGAATTTTAAATATTGTGCCATTCTGCTTATACTAGTGCCCTCACTATGGATATACTTTTTCTTCCATCAACTTTGTCAAGTTTAAAATGAAAGAATAGCTGAGCTAAAAGGAATCAGAATCTCACCTGCACCCTTAGATTATAAACCAAAGAACTACTCATCTTTCAGCACACTTCTTAAAACACCAGAGTAAGCGGTATTGGAGAAGAGCGCCATCACAAAAAAAAAAAAAAAAGCTAATTTCTTCTTTTTACTCATTTTCATTATCTGCATTAGTTTATTTCTGCAAACAACTCAATGCTACTATTATTATCCTCTAAGTTTGTTTCCTGTTAGCTACGGGTATAGGAAAGGCTTGTAAACTAGAGGACTTCATTGTAGAATAATTGGGCAGTCACCAACCTGTGCAAACATGGAGCCCCCTGATTGTCAGGCTCTGTTAGAAAAAAGTCCTCCAGTCTCTCCAAGATAGAGGGTATACACCTCTGACTGCTGGTGTTCTATGGGCAAATGGAAAAAAAGAGACATGGGACAGAAAGTATAGGAACATCTGACTCAGCAAGTAGGTTTTTAGCTTACCCTCTATTGTGAAAGAGTTTGTGGGCTCTTCACACACATACTGTGCACACAATTGCAAGACATGGCTCAACCTTGGGGTGCAAAAACAACAGGGTTTATTCACTAAGGAAAGATTGGGATAAAGAGTTCCTGAGGCCACAAATGGCTAGCTGTCCTACCCCAGTTAGTGTCCACAGTGTTCAGTAGTCCAAACCAAAAGCTGCTCATACAAGACAGTCTTTGGCCTTGTCCCTTTGATGAGAACCTAGAACTAGTGGGTGGCACACCTATGTGGTGAACCAGGACCCAGGTAACCTGTGGCAGCTGGGGTAGTCACAGGTATTGCTGAGGCCACACCACTGCAGCATCTCTCCTGAAGCCAAAGTCTAGTCTCCTGAAGCTTTTTCCAAGCTGAGTCCCAGGCAGCTTCTCTCAAACCAACTGAAGCCTTCCCAAATTAAGTCAAGTCTCTCCTCAGGCTGACTCTAAGCCTTTCCAAGCAGCTCTACTCCCAACAACCTTCTCTCCCAAGCAGTCTCTCTCACAAGCGAGCTTCTCTCCAACAACTTTTCTCCCAGGCAGCTTTTCTCTGAGAAGTCAAAGCTGAGTCAAGTCACTGCTTATATCCCCCAACCCCCACCCCCAGGGAATTCACCTTTCAAATCTGACTGGTTCATTTACCAAACTAGCCGTTTACACGACTTGATGGTGCTGATGCACTCCTGAACCTAACTGGTGCCAATGGGAGCTCAGACCTGGTCCATTTTCAAAACCAGTTTAGGATTCAAAATCAAACCCCATCTAGTGCATCCAACCTACCCTGCACTCTCTTGTGGAACCTGGGCAGGTAAGCTCCGCTACATCTAAATGGCACTGGCCGGGTTCAAAACTGACCCATATGTCTCCAAAACTGTTTGTGAGTCTTCTTTTTTCCCCATAAAACCTAAACATGGCTGCACCAGGACTGGCCATCAAACTTGGCATAACACAGCCCAGGCTGATGTAGCTGAGGGCTGCTGTTACAACTGTTCCACATTCTCTACAAATCCGGAATCTCATTGGTTCATTTTCTCTGGACAATCAAACACCTAAGTTCTGCCAGGATCACTGAATTAGACCAGATAGGGTTCAGTATTGTAAAAGATAAATATAATGTCACAAATGAAACCAAGTGTGTAATATATAATTTTCTAACACCTTCATTAAAAAAAATAGAAAGATCTGAAATTAATTTTATTTTGCACAATGGATCCAAAAATCATCTAGAAACTCCCAGAACTAGCCACATTTTTAAAAAAGATTTATTTATTTATGCATACAAGCTGTGGTGTAGGCCAGAGGTGTGGGGTGGTGAGAGGATTCACCAGAGACAGAGTGGGGAGCAGAACAGGCAGATCAACTGAAGTACACTGCTGAAGGGAGCAGCAGGCGAGGCAGGAGAGGTCTGCTGTGCCATGTGGGAATCTCCCTGGATGAAGATCAAACTCATGCTGCAGTGGCTCTGGACTGCTTCAGAGTGCTGCGCCTAACCTGTTGCGCCACCAGGGAGGCCCCAGAACTAGCCACATTTTAAGTGCTCAATAGCCACAGGTGCATAGTCGTTACCATATTAGACAGCACAATCTAAGTTAGGCCATGTAACAACTAACTCCAAAATTTCAATGGCCCAACACAAGAAAAATTTACTCCTGTCTCATGTAAAATGTCCAATATGGGTGATCAGGGTCTGTTAAACAATCATTCAAGGAGCCAGGCTGACCATCTTATCCCTGTACCAAATGAAACACATGACTAGGAACACTTGCCAGATTGGGGAAAACAAAAAAAGAATTTCATTAATTTTTCACTATGCTAACCTAGAAGTGAAACACATTTTCCTACAAAGTTCAGTGGTCAGAATCAATCACACAATAGCATGTAGCATCAAGGAAGCAAAAAGCAAAAAATTAAATGTTCTCACATGCTTGGAATGAAAAACATGGATGTAAACGAGCACTAAGAGGTCAATTACAACAGGCATTTGGCTATCTGGACAAAGTCTGACACAGAGGATCTAAGTGCTAGATTCCAGGATATAACTTACACAGATTTTTTTAAAATCGGTTTTTAGTCTGAACTCTTATCCCTATGTTAGGTGAAACTGATACTTGCAATTCTGGACCTTGACAGAGGCAAAAAAAAAAAAAAAAAAGAAGAAACCTGGTTTGTTTGATAGCATGTACTTCTTACAAACTAAATAGGAAACAATGATTCACTGTAAAGAACAGTAGACAAACTTGAAAACTGTATAAGTAAATCCGAGGAGGGTGGGAGAGCTGATCGGTTTGACTGCAGATGAAGACAAAAGGGCATTCTTAGCATAGGGTTTAAAGGTGATCATAGTCAAGTCTCCCTGAACTTGTACTTGACCAATCAGGCCTTCTTCCAGGACAGTTTTGTATTGAAGGAGAAACTGCTAAGGATGAAAACTAAACAGAACAGGAAAGGTAACAACAGAGGCAGTAGAAGGAGAAGGCTCACATAAAAGGGACAGTAACAGAACCAGGAGACCTTGGAGGCAAACGGCCATTTTCTTAAATGAAATGGTAAACAATTCTGTTAAGATAAAAAGCTATTTTCAATCACTGTATTTCCAACTAAGATTTTAAGAAAACCAATCTAAAAATAAACAATGGAAAAGTTTCCAGATCCAAATCTCACACATCATTATAAGGTTAAAAAATAAATGAAAAGCAAAATAGTATCCCTATAGACAACCAAAGCATGCCAGAAAAGCAGAAACACAAAATATACAAAACTATAACCTACTAAATTAAGATTAAAATCCTTAAGAAAATTACCTAAGACATGAAAAACAACAACATAACTGGAGAAATTCAGAAATGTGAGAACTTAACTCAAAAAAGTAAATACTGAAAATAAAGGAACACAAGAGTGAATAAACACAACAGTAATGCCCTAAGAGAAACAAACAAAAGAGCCTGATCCTAAATTCTTTTTTAAAAAATGAATACATTCTAGGAAAAGTGACATTTTTATATAATAGGAATCATTGAAGAAAGCCCAAAAAGGGAACTAAATACTAAAAGCTATACTAAAATACCAAAATCTAATTGAAGAAAATTTTCCTAAAACAAATATTTACATATTAAATACTACATATTTAGGGCATATAATACATATCTGCATTATAGCTTCAATAACCAACACAAACACGTAATAAAATTTCAGACCTTTTTAAAAAAACAAAATAGTATTTGAGCATCCAGATCAAAATATCAAATAACTTATAAGGAAAAAAATTGCATTAGCAACAGATTTTTTTTCCCAAAAGCAACACTTTATATCCGAAGGAAGTGGAAATACTTGAGGAAAAAAAGATGAGAAGAATTTTATAGTCAGTAAAACAAATTTTCAACCATAAACAATACACATATTATCAAGAATTCAAGGAATACTGTTCCCATGAATCAGAGAAATCCCCCAGAAAATGAGCTTCAAAACATTATTACAGGAATACTGTTATGAGGAATGGAGATAAACATTAGTTACTTGAGACTAAATGAGGATGAAAAGGAAGCTAGTGGCTATAGGCCCTAATACTGTACAAAAGCATAATTATACAAATGGAGAAAAATGGAAAACACATGAAAAATGTTTTTTTTAAGACTTTTCAATAATACTGGCAAAAAAATGTATTATTTTGTTACTGTGAAATGCTCAGTTATGTAAAATGTTATCAAATAAATGGGTCACAGACCAAAATATAAGCTGCAAGATTCAGAATATAGGGCAAAACCTATATAACCTTTGTAATATTTAGATTTTAAAAAAAACCACAATCCATGAAAAATAATTGGGAAAACAAAAAAACCTCACTAAAATTTAATATGTCTGCCCTGCAAAGACATTGACAAAAAATTGAGACAAACCATAACTAGGAGAAAGTATCTGTAAAACACATATCTTATCCACAATATACAAAGAACTTTTAAGACTCAACAAACCAATTTAAGATTGGACAAAAGACTGGACCAACACACACACACACACACACACACACACACACACACACACAAAATGTACAGGTAACAAATGAGTACATAAAAAGATGTTCAACATCAAAGGGCACTAAGGAATTGCAAATTAAAATAATAATCAGGTAACTGCTACTACACACCTATTAGAATGCCCAAAATCCTGACACCACCAAATACCAGTGAAGATGTAGAACAAAGGAACTGCTCACTCATTGCTGCTGGGAATCTAAAGTATACTGCCACATTGGAAAAGCTTGGCAGTTTCTTAAAAACTAAACATACAGCGCCTCCCTGGTGGTGCAAGGGGTTAAGTCTCAGCACTATCAAGCTATCTGCAGCCAATGTAGCAAGTGTTCCATCCCCGATCCCACCAAGGTAGCTGACCCACAAGGCACAGCAAACCTCTCCTGTCTCGCCCACTGCTGCCCTCAGCAGTGGATTTCAGTAGATCCACCTGTTCTGCTCCCTACTCTGTCTTGGGTGACTCTTCTCACACCCCGCCCACCTCTGGCCTACACCCCAGTTGTTGTATGCATAAATAAATAAAATAAATCTTTAAAAACAAAATAAAACAAAAAACTAAACATACATTCAGCATAGAATGCAGAAATTTGGTAACCCAAATTAGTTGAAAACATGTCCATACAAAAACTGCATAAGGATTCTTATAGCAGGTTTATGCATAGCTGCCAAAACTTGGAAGCAACCAAGATATCCTTCAGTAGTTGAATGGCTAAATAAGCCATGGTATATCCAGATACCAGAATACTATCAATATTCAGCCCAGAAAGAAATGCACATTTAAGCCACGAAAAGACATACAGGAAACATAAATGCATAATAGTAAGTGAAAGAAGCCAATCTGAAAAGGTTACATGCTGTGTGATACCAACTACTTATATGGCATCCTGGAAAATGCAAAGAAAGCTATGGAGTCAGGAAAAAGATCAGAGATTGCCAAGGTTAAGTGGGAGGGAGGCAGAACTCCAAGAAAATACTCTGCATACCAATGGTAAATACATGCCATTTTTACACATTTGTCAAAACACATGGAAGGCACAATACCAAAAGTGAATCCTAATGTAAACTATGGGCTTTGGATGATGATGCTTCAATGAAGGTTCATGAATTGTAACACAAGTACCACTGTGACAGGGGATATTGCTAATAGGAGAGGTTATGCTTTGAGGGAACAGGTAATATACAAGAAATCTCTGAATTTTATAATTTTGTTATGAACCTAAAACTGCTCTAAAGAATAACTATTTAAAAGATGTGTATATATCTCAGTAATGTCTTTTTCTTACATTTTATTAAGATAAGGTAATTCATCAATTTCTAAGAAACATTTTTTCGCATTTTAACAAGTGTAAAATCAGGAGACAGCTTAAAACCAATATTATATTAATAGTTATGACATTTTTCTTTCTAAATGGTATATAGACAAACAGTGGATTGCAGATACGTGCATTTTAGGACTGAAGAAATACATTTCAGGATATGTAGCTTAACTTCAGAAACATTTCACATGAGCTTGCCCATATAAACAACAAAATGTTTTTTATACACAAACCTTGTCACATGTAAAAGTGGCTTCTTCATTAGGTTAGCTGATTTCCAATTAAGTCATCAGTTGATTGACACTTTCAAGATCCTCTTCAACATCAGTACTATCAACTTTGTATGATTCATCCTATTTATGTATCACTCATTCTGCTAGACAACTTTCTTCCTAACCTAGACAGAAAATTTCTTCACTAAGATTCTAAGGTAACTCAGATGCAAAAACTGATCATCTGTGGAAGCATTAAGAGTTGACCTCATTTTTTATGCTAAATATGTTTTGTAAATGTGCCCATTTTAACATCTTCCATCAGATTTATATAGTTAAAGCTACCTTTTTAAAATATTTAACTAAATGGGTAATTTTGGAATCTCACAGGGATAGTAACTGTCAATTCTACCCCTACCCCTTCTGGTCATTTCTCCATTCCTGCAAAATCTTACTGATTTGATTTTACAGAGTCAGCTGTGTAAAATTAAATCCAAAGAACGGAAAAGACTCTCCAACTCTAGAAATAGCCTTTTAAGCCAAACTCAAGCCTTCTTGTTGAAAATTAGTCAACTCTGTCCAATCGGGTTCTACCAGCTAACAAAAGGATACTGTTGAAATTATAAATTTCTGTGGGCAGTGCCACCAATTGACAGGTTCTACAACACTTGGCATAACTCCAGAAACCATAATATACTTCAACCACTCATAAGGAAATACACAGAGTTTTCATTACCAATGCAATGTGCAACGAGAAAAATGCAGTGATACAACCCTTGAAATTTTTAAAAATTTCTGACAGGTATGAGGTGGTATCTCACTGTGGTTCTGACTTCTATTTCCTTGATGATAAGTGAAATTAAGCATTCTTTCCAGTGTCTATGGGCCTTCTACATGTCTTCTTTGGAGAAGTGTCTATTTAGTTAGCTCTCCTGCCCCATTTTTTAATTGGTTATTTTCTTTTCATTGAGTTGTCTGAGTTCTTTGTAGATCTTGGATATTAAGCCCTTGTCAAATGTATGATGTGCAAATATTTTCTCACTCAGTAGGGTGTCTTTTTGTTTTAATGATAGTTTCCTTTACTGTACAGATGCTTTATGGTTTAATGCAGTACCATTTGTTTATAGTCTCTTTTGTTTCTCTTGCTGTTGGAGAGAAATCCAAAAAGATATCCCTGAAGCCTATGTCATGAGTGTTTTGCCCATGTTCTCCTATGTATTTTATGGCTTCAGGTCTTGCATTCAAGTCTTTTATCCACTTTGAGTTAATGTTTGTATGTGGTATGTGACAGTGGTCAAGCTCCATTCTTTGGCAGGTATGCCCAAGGAACTACTCTTGTTTATATTAATCAACAGAAAAACTTCATTATACAGTGTTTTACTTCAACTAGCAGTTTCCAAGAACCTAATGATGACTTCAATAAGAACACAGTACATTAACAAAAACTAAGATTATATTTAAAATATATTTCCTACATATATTCACTGAAAGGACTAGAAGCAATGATGCTTACTGCCAGTGAAAACACCTAATGCCGGGCCTCCCTGGTGGCACAACAGGTTAAGAGCCACTGCAGTGTGAATTCGATGCCCGGCTGGGGAGGTTCCCACATGGTGCTGCAGACCTCTCCCGCCTTGCCCGCTGCTCCCCTCAGCTGTGTACTTAGGTCGATCTGCCTGTTCTGCTCCCCATTCTGTCTCTGGTAAATCCACTCACCGCCCCACACCTCTGGCCTGCACCCCAGCTTGTATGTATAAATAAATAAATCTTAAAGAAAATGAAAACACCTAATGCCTAAATCTGAGTTTCTGTATATAATTTCTCTACTAGGGGAACACGGGATCTTTAGAGATTTTTTTTTAAAAGATTTATTTATTTATACATACAAGCTGGGGTACAGGCCAGAGGCATGGGGCGGCGAGAGGGTTCACCAGAGACAGAGTGGGGAGCAGAACAGGCAGATCAGAAATACACTGCTGAGGGGAGCAGCGGGCGAGGCAGGAGAGGTCTGCCACGCCATGTGGGATTCTCCCCGGCCAGGTGTCGAACTCGCGTCGCCACTGCCAACAGCTCCACAGCGCAGCGCCCAACCGCTGCGCCACCGGGGAGGCCCACCTGACTTCATTTTAGAGAAAATAATTTTCCACTTTGATTTGACCTGGCTTTCCTGTAATGGTTAGGTTATTAAGTAATAAAAAGTACACATTTTATTTTCACAATTTTATGATTGCTGTCTTTAGTTGAAATGAAAGTGATCATCTAAGATTCTGGTTAAGTAACTGTTGACAAATTGGCACTAAGTTATTAAAATGGATACAAATTTTTTATTTTTTAAAGTTAATACTGAATAAGTAACTACAAGGACTTTTTCCCCTCAAGTTAGTAACACTAGACTTGAGTACCTCAAATGGTTAAATCATCTATGTTATAAAGCAAATGTTGTCCCTGAAAGAGGGTAAGGGGTAGGATGCTTATTTAAATGTGAGGGCATGTGATATGCCATGTCAAATTCCTAGACTCTTCTCCTTTTTATTACAGTCATTCAAGCACTTGTACCTTCAGTAGAGTAAGAAGTGTTCCTAATGTAGCTCAGATTCCTTCAGTGATTATTTTTACTTTTCAAATCCTCTTTTTTATCCTGTGACAAGTTAGCCCAAATATGTAGGATTGAAGATATAAAGCCTGGGTTATAATGCTAAATTTACATAGGGTTAGGGCTCACTTATAAGGGCCTAAAGTCAGCAAAAGCCAATCCTCAGATGGAGATTTATTTAGCATACTCAGAGGCACCCCTGGACTGTGCTGGGAGATGTGGGAGATAAGTAGTTCCACAGAGCTACTCAGCCTAGCAGTTGGTGAGGCTCACTTTTCGACAGGCATCAACAATTAATAATAATTACAACCATCTTAAACCAATCAAAAATGCAAAGTAAAGGTAGAGAAAGATGATGTTCTTTGAAAAATCAGTTAAACTTTAATTTCAACTCCTTAAATTCTTCAGTTTCACAGATCTTTTTTTGATCAGTAAAATCTTTTTTTGATCATAGTTATTTTCAAGCAAGTAAAGCTGAAGTCAGTTCCTTTTGGTTAATGTTTCTTTCCTGGGCCTCTAAAACATTAAAAGTTTATTAATTTAAAGAGGTCTAAAAAGAGAGCACTGTATTGACCGCTGCCAGAGAGAAGCTACTCAGCACATGTGATAGGCAGGCCCCTACACAATAAACCAAGCAAGATTCCCTCTGCACACAGAACTTACTACTTTCTAAAAAGCAGAACCAGATCTTAAAGAAATGTTCATATAAAATGTGTTAATACAGTTATGATAAGAGCCAGAGTAAATGTAAAACAGGATGATATAAATCTTTGACAGTGGTATGTAGGTTAAGAAAAAGACCTAACTGGGGAAAATCCCAATATACTATAGGAAGTAGAAAGACAAACTGTTCAATTATAGTGATGAGCTGCCTTTAAAAATAGTCTGAAGGCTTACATTGAAAGCTGCAAATACATAATTCTGTCTAGATTTTATATATCCCAGCATAGGTTTCTATGTTTTCATCTCATTTTTTTGTTTTTAAAGTCATTCATTTCCTATAAGACAAACACACACACCCTTCTTAATTTTAAAAAGTAAAATCTCTACCAGAATTTAAGTCTAAGTCTCAATGAACAATTAAATAATTAAAGTGCATTACATATTTACAAAACTGAAAAAAAAAATGGGCCAAACCAGTATTTCCAAATACTGTGAAGAAAGTGGCTAGAATGCTACTTCACTGCTAACATAAAAAACTTAGTATTACTTATTCAAATATGAAAGTTGTGAGGAAAAGGACAATTATTTAGTTGGTTTTTTTTTTTTGCTAAGATATAAAAATACCATAGGTTATGAGACTATAAAAGCAAAGCATTATAATGGGTCATAGTTTTCCAGTAAAAACTTGGCACCATAAGTACAGATATAAAAATCACGAAAAAATATTCTTAAGAAAATGTGTCAAACCACATGTTAAATCACACTAACAATGATTTCTGTCAAAATTATAAACAGCAATTACACAAAGAGCTCAAATAAATAAAAGATTCAAAATCAAAAAATCTCTTCTGAGATTTATCTCAACTATCAAATTTGTTTTCCTATATTTAATTTCTAAATATGGAAATTTATTATCTTAATGATATAATATTATTATAAAGTAATATCCTATACCAGCATGCTCTATTCTCACTTGTCACTTTCAAACATCTTGCCTGATTCATGCAGTCATGATTTTTTTTTTTTAAACAATATCAGGAATCACATGGCAATCTTTTTGAGCACGGTTCATAAAGAAGTTCAAAAGAAAAGCCCAAGACTGGGCCTGTCACTTCCATGTGGCATGAAGAATGAAAAATTCACAATTCCTAACGCACTCAGTCAGCTTCTCTTGTCCCTTCCAAAAGCCATCTTTAAAAGAAGACTAAACCAAAGTTATGAATCATCTTATCATCCCACATTTATTAAAAATCTGTTTTAAAGTAACCAACATGTGTAATAATAAGAACCAAAGAGAAAAAGACATGTGACTAGACTTCCAGCACAGTGTAGCTGGCTTTCACTTTCCTCAGGTATAAGCTAGTACCTACTTTACCGGGTTATTTTACAGATTCATAATGAAGCCACAGTATGTGGCATACCACAGATACACAAATAATAACTAGTATATTTAAAATTGGACAAAAATGAACAATGGTAAAATACAATTATTTTTTAAAAAATAAATTATACCTACTTCCCCCCTCAAAAAAATAAAATAAAATTAGATTTAAGAGCAATATTTAGGGCGAAAAACAACAGTACAAACTCTATAGAAGCAAAGAAAAGAAGAAATACCAAGAACCCAGATGAAATTAAGGCTTTATGGAGGTGAGGTTTAGGCTGAGCCTACCAAGAAGGCATCATCTTTTAGACAAGGTAGAGGGAAGGGATTAACAAAGAAGGGAAGGTAATGCTAGAGGATAAGGGTCAAAACATAGCCAATATTCTGTAGAGCAAAAAATACATAAATAAATTAGAACTAAATCATGAACTAGGGAGAAAATAGTCTATATTGAGATACAGGGCAAGTTAGAATAATTAGCTTCAGGGACAGATAGGCAAGGACCTTGGGGAATTAAGGACATTATGAGATAAGGGCAACAAATGGAGGAAGAAGGGAAAGATAGAAATGCAAAAAGATGGGGGTTGTGATACAGGTCCCCAGCACAGCAGCAGATTAGGTGAGATCACTGTGCTGTGCTTAACCCGTTGTGCCACCAGAGAGGCCCCCCAACCACTAATTTTTATCAGCAGTACCTTTTCCCTTTGAAAGATGCTGGGACAACAGGCTGTTTAAAAAACAGGATAGACAAACATTCTCAAATAGTAAGAAGATTGATACAAATATGACTATATTTCTATAATATAATCTGATTACCAATTACAGTGACTTTCTTTAGACAAATACTAAGCAAATTATTAAGTGTTATTAATACTTAAAATGATCTAGAAAGTGCTACAGGGCAACCCCAATATAAAATGGGATGCCTGACTGTGGGTCCTCACCCGTGCACTTAAAAAGTGTTGGGGAGGAAAAGACAGCCTGGACAAAATGCACAGACAGGTTTTTACAGACCCCACCCCCATATCAGACCAGAGAGATCCAAGGACTACAATCCCATGATGCCATCATCACCGAAGGAAGGATACTGGGAACAGAGGGTGGAGCTGAGGAGCCATGTTTGTATATATAACCAAACGTGGGCTAGAGGTGCTCTCTTGGTTGTTCGCTGGGTTTTCAGTGCACCACTGGGATGCCAGCTCAGCGTAACTGGTAGGACGCATTCACCAATTTTTTTTCCTTCCCTTTTGTAAATAAACCCTTTATTAATTTTATTGTGTGTGCTTGCAGTTGAGTCTTATTATAAGTCCCTTTGAAATGCACAGGTGAGGACCCACAGTCGTCACCCCATTTTTATATTGGGGAGCCCTGCAACAGTTTGGCACCCAACGTGAGGCCCACATTACAGCTGTGGTTGACCAGCCCGAGGCAACTTGCGTTGGTCACCCTAAGCACATTAGGTCTGCAGGACAGGTGGCATAATCTTGCTGTTTCAAGTCTTGATACGTTTTTTTTTTTTTTTTAATTTTTTTCTCCTTGTGTACAGCTATCTTTTTGTGGGTGTGTTTTTGACCCAAATGTGGCCTCAACAATGAATTTTAGCAATTTTTTTTCCGGACATAAGTTCGTTAGGTTTTCTTCCAACTTTAAGTTTGGATACCCTTTTCCCTTTAAATATTACCTCCAGTTTTATAAACAAAATAATTTGATAAAACCTGGCATGTGGCAAATGATTTTGCTTCTGTACACATCCATGGGTGGTTTACAAGTCATCCCTACTTTTCAATCTGTGCTTCTGGGTGTTTTTTTGGTACTGTGTTTAAGCGTCATTTGCTACATTTTTGGTTCTGTAAGAGGAGGAAGTTCCACTTCACCTACTGAGAATGTGCAACAGCAAATTCAGGCTCTCCATTTAGCTATTAAAGAGTATGAGGGATGAAAATAGTACTGCTTTTTGTATGCAAGACCAGATACAAAATGCCCTCCACAAATTAGAGGCTCAACTAATGGCTCAGAGAAAGGATAAACCTTCCCCTCCCTGAGGCCTGCATGGGGGCAGAGTCAGAAGAGAAGGATTATCATTTGCTGAATACCTTAAACCCACCTAGACAACATTATTCTCTGCATGACAATGCCCCTCTTGTGGAGACCTCCCAGGGTCACAGCCCCTACGGCCCTCTGGGGAAGGAACCAAAATGGCTTCTCCTCCCCACACTAGACAGGGTACCCAATTTGGGAAAAGGAGTTGCCCTAAGCAGGTCAGTTCCCTCTGCAGCAAATGCCGATGGGTGGTTTGAATGAGCAGAGGCAGCCTCCTGGGTATTTTTGATCACACCACCCCTTTAACACTGCGGACCTCTTAAATTGGAGGAGCTCTGTATCTTCTTATTGGCAGGATCTTAAGAGGATGGCAAACTTGTTTGCCTCCATCTTCTGCTCCCACTGTCCAAAGTGGGCAGATATACAATCAATGCTACAAACTTCATTGACTTTGGATGAGCACAGGATGGTTCTCAGGAAAGCTAGGGAGGAGGCTAGTCTTCTCCACCAACAGGATGTAGAATCCCTAGAACCTGAGGTGGCTGTCCCAGTGGTAGATCCCAACTGGGACTCCAACGATGGAGGAATGGAAAAGTTGGAACTCTACTAAAAGTGTTTACAGGTAGGTCTGCAGCAGGGAATTCCCAAACAAATAAATTTTAATAAAATTCTACAGCTTGAACAGCTTGCTAATGAGGCCCCACAGTAGTCACCCCATTTTTATATCGGGGTGCCCTGTAACAAAGAGAATTATAATAAGACTCAACTGCAGGCACACACAATAAAATTAATGAAGGGTTTATTTACAAAAGGAGGGGAAATAAAAGACAACTCAAGGGAAAAAAAAAAGAGTAAATTGGTGAATGCGTCCTACCAGTTCTGAGCTAGAATCCCAATGGTGCACCAAAGCCAGTGAACCGCCAAAGAGAGAGCGCACCCCAAAGCCCACATATCTGGTTAAATACCAAACATGGTTGCTTAACTCTACCTTTAGTTCTCAGCATCCTCCCTTCAGTGATGATGGCATTATGGGATTCGTAGTCCTAGGTGTCTTGGATCCCTCTCGTCTGATGCGGGGGTGGGGTCCGTAAAAACCTATCTGTGGAGTTTATTCAGGCTGTCCTCTCTCCCCCAACAAAAGTAGAAAAAAAAATTTTAATGGGCTGATCATCTTTAACAGAGTTTACACTTAATCCTTGAGCTTCGTAATTGCGACCAGTTGTATATGAATAGTTGTTTATGAAATACATCCAAGTTTTAGTAATTAAATCTTTAAAAATTCCTTAAAAGGTTAAAAAAAAGCTTATAGTCTAACTGATGGAGGAGATATAACTTAAAATTAAGATTAGAACTAGACCCACACAAGGAAGTGGGGGTAGAAGGAATTAACATAACCCTGAGCACAATCCCTAGGTGCCAGCTCCTAAATTACAAAGCATAGGAAGGAGCTAGACGGCAGTCTAGGGGCAAAGATATAGAGATTGAGCCCACTGTAGAATCTCCATTTCCTTTCTAATTCTAGTTAGCCAGTAAACAGCCAGCCATTTTCAAAGATGAGCCCCTCCCAACTGAAAGAAGGCTATTATCAGTGCCATCTGTGCAAGAATTCGGGGCAGCCATTTCTCTACCCACCTGTGCCTATGCAGGTGCTTTCCTTTACCAACTCTGTCTCTCTGCAGGGCAGCGGCCTGCCTGTCTGCCAATGACCTGCACCATGCAGGCCTCTCTTAGCAAACCTGCCCCCTCAGTGGGGCAGCTCTTTTTGCCCACTTGTGCCTGTACAAGTGTCCTATACTTCTTTTCCTAATAAACCTGTTAAGTATAACTGAGTCTGTCTCGTGGATAAACTTGCTGCGTGCTGCTGAAGGGAGCTCTGGTGAAACCTTTCCCAGAGTGAACCCAAGGACCCCGCTCCGCTCCCAAACTCATCATGTCTAAAACAACATCATAACTAAAACTGAACTGGGAAAATTACATGATAATACAATCCAATTAACATTCAGAATATTGCCCTGGGAATTTTATGAGTTTTTATGAGAAAAATATTTTTCAAGTCATTTATATAAAGAGCAATAAGGAAACAGAAAAGAAATACTGTAACTAAGAACTTTTTAACACCACACTTCTAAGACACACAGTATACTTCATGCCATTTTATACCAAGAATTTCATTTCTTCTCAAACTATAATTTAAAATATTCTCTAAATTTACTATTGAGTTAAATTTGGGTTTAGCTACAATATATAACTGGTAGGCCTCTCCAAGAAAATACTTTTTATACCTTTGACTATACAAAGAATCATTAAGGTTACGTGAAAGCTAAATTATAAAAAGTAAAGCCTCTACCAGAAAAACTAAGTAGCAAGTTTTACAAATATTTAAGTTAAAATGGATCTCTTTTAAGTTAAAATGGGGGCCCTGTCAGGGAAAATGTCAAAGTCTCTAGCTCCCTGAGTGGGAGCAGGGTGAAAATACAGTGGCAAGTGCATACTCTAGCCTAGCCAGTGTGGCTCCAAACTTGAAGGCTCTGGAACAAAGAATGTGTAACTTGATCTCTTTTCCTTCTCTCCTTCACAACAACATTTAGAAAGTAATTTAACCTCTCAAAATGGCATCTTTGTGCTGCCTCGCGAAAAACCTCTATTCACTATTATAATGTAAAGTAAAAAATAAATCAAATGACTTTTTAAAAAGTGATTTTTGCTTAATATATGGAGATATTTTTGTGTTAAACAGTGAGTATGTAGACAAGCCAATCAGAAATGAAGACATAATTTTACTACCTGGATGTCGAGTACCCCACAAAGTACAGACACTACTGTTTTAATTAAAAAGGGACAGGGAATAGGAATAGATCAACAGTTACAGAGGGAAGCGGAGTCAAGAAAGGTGGTGGTGTTTAAGGTGAGAAAAGTAAGACTATGTATTATGTAGGAGAGAAGGGCTGGAATTAGCAAGAGTACGTGGAGGTGCGACTCCTGCGGTAGGAATGATCAATTCTTCCACAATAAAGGGAAGTCAGAATGCATGAAGCACAAATGCAGACAGACGCAAAGATATATAGTAGCAGGAGGTTTATAAATATTTTCTTCTTCTATTTTCTCAGTGAGATGAAAAGTAAAGTTGTACACTGAGAATAAACCATAAGAAGGTATATCCGAGGTCTAAGAAGGAAAAGGTTAAAAGGATTACCTAGGTCAGACTGGGAGAGTAAATGGACAGGCACTTATTACTAAGCAACATTCAGGGTTCACCTGATCTTAGTAATCATTAACTGGAGTTAGGAACAACCAACAAGCTAATTTTCCAGTCACTTTCAGTATCAAAAGTGCAAGTGTACAATCAGAGAGAGAGAGAGACAACTGAAGGAGATTAAAACTCACCTTCAAAAGATCAATAAGACAAAAGATGAATAAGAAAACAGGATTTGAAAAATACTATGGACCAACTGGATCTAAGAGACTATACAGAACACCCAACAGCTGAAAACATATTCCTCTCAAATGCACATGGAAAATTCTCCAAGACAAATCACATTAGACCATAAAACAAGTCTTGACAAAAGTTAAGAAGTCTAAAATCATACCAAGTATACTTTCTAACCACAATGGAATGAAACTAGAAATCAATAGAAGGAAATCTGGGAAATTCACATATTTGAAAAGACACTCGAACAACTAAGAGGTCAAAGAAGAAATCACAAAGAAAATCAGAAAATATCTTAAAACAAATGAAAAAAAAAAAACAACACACTAAAACAAGGTGCAGTTAAAACTGTTCTAAGAGGGAAGTTTATAGCATTAAACGACTACAAATTAAAAAATTCTAAAATCTACAATCTAACTTTAAACCCCAAAGGCCCATTTAAAAAACTAACCATTACAGCAAAAACAAATGACAGACCAGAATAACAATAGAAAATATGAACAAAACTAAGTTTTGTTTTTGAAAATGTCAACAGAATTGACAAACCAAGGAAAGAGAAGATTCAACTAAAATAAAAAATTAAACTGGGTCTCCCTGGTGGCACAAGGGATTAAGTCTTAGCCTACAAAGCTATGCTGCTCCCCTCATCAGTGTATTTCAGTAGATCCGCCTGTTCTGCTCCCCACTCTGTCTCTTGTGAATCCCCTCACCCCCTCACACCTCTGGCCTACACCCCAGCTCTTGTATGCATAAATAAATAAATCTTTTAAAAAATTAAACTTAAGACATTACAACTGATATCACAGAAATAAAAAGAATTTCAGACATACTATGAATAACTATACAAATAACTTGAAAAACTTCGAAGAAAAGGATAAATTCCTAGAAAATACACAACTTACTAAGGCTGAATCGTGGGAAAAAAGAAAACCTGAACAGACCTGTAACTACTAAGGAGATCGAACTGATACTCAAAATCTCCAAACAAAAAATCCCAGGATCATATGGCTTCAATGGAGAATTCTACCAGACACTTAAAGAATTAATGCCAATCCTTTCCGATCTTAAAAGAAAAAAAAAAGTTAAACTTGAGCAAAAGGAAACATTTTCAAACTTACTTTATGAGGCCAACATTATCCTGATATCAAAGCCAGACAAGTAAGAAAACTATAGAGCAATTATCACTGCTGAAGCTACCTGCAAAAATCCGCAAAGAAAAAACAAAAACAAAAAAACACCAAAATCCAAAAAAACAAACTGATAAACTAAATTCAGCCATACATTAAAAGTATTATACCCATGACCAAGAGGGATTTATCCCTGATCTGCAAGAATAAGTCAACATAAGAAAATCAATAAATATAACACAACATTAACACAAGGAAAAGCATAATCATTTGATGACCTTCTACTAATGCTGAAAAAAGCATATGACTGAGTCCAACAAGTTTTCATCATAAAACACTCAATAAATTAGCAAATAGGAGGAAATTACCTCACTATAATAAAGCTCATATATAAAAATTCCCCAGTTAATGTTAAATTTAATGGTGAAAACATAAAGCCTTTCCTCTAAGATCAGAAACAAGATAAGGATGCCTATTCTTACTACTGCTCACATACTACTGGAAGCCCTAGCCAGACTAACTGGACAAGAAAAATAAAAGGTATTTAAATCAGAAAGGAAAAAGTAAAATCACCTTTATTCACAGATGACATACGTAAAAAAGTAAAGATTAAACACACACACACATACACACACACACACAAACTGCTAGAACTAATAAGTAAATGATTCCAGCAAAGTTATAGGATGTAAAAACTACACTCAAAATTGTTTCTATATATTACCACTGAACAATCCAAAAAAGGAAATTAAAATAATCCCATTTATAATAGCATCAAAAAGAATTAAACAGAAATAAAATTAACCATGGAGGTATGAGACTTGCAAATTGAAAGCTACAAAACATTGCTGAAAAAATTAAAGATACAAAAATACATGAAAATATTTCCAATGTTCATGAATTGGGAGACTTAATATTGTTAAAATATCTGTACCACAGAGTCAATGCAATCCTTATCAAAATCCTAATGGCATCTTTTGTATAAACAGGAAAAAAATCTTAAAATTCAGAAGGAATCTCAAGAGTACCCCAAATAGCCAAGAAAATCCTAAGAACAAAACTGGAGGTCACAATCTTTCTGATTTCAAAACATATTACAAAGCTACAGAAGTCAAGAGTGTGATACTAGCATAAAGACAAACACACAGACAAGGTAACACAACAGAGACCCCAAAAATAAACCTTTGAATATCAACAAATGATTTGTGACAAGGTAACAAGACTAGATAATAAGAACAGTCACTCCAAAAATGGTTCTAGGAAAAGTTGATATCCACACAAAGTAGAATAAAAACGCATCCTTATCTCAGGTATAAAAATTAACTCAAAATATATTAATCACTTAAACACAAGGCCCGAAAACTACTGAACTCCCAGCAGAAAATATAGGGGGAAAAGTTCGTGACACTGGAATGTACAAGACTTCTTGAATATGACTATGAAGACAGGCAACAAAAGACTAACGGAACAATTTTTAAACTCTGGTACAACAAAGGAAGCAGAATGAAAAGGTAACTTACGGAATGTGAGAAAATATCTGTTAATAATATATTGGGTAAGGTGTTAATATCCAAAATATACAAAGAATTCCTACAATTCAGTAACAAAAAAACAACGAATGGACCAAGGAGCTGAAGAGACATTTCTCAATGTCAAAAATAATAACAATAGGTTTAACAGTGAGTATATGAAAGATGGTCAACATCATTAATTATCAGTAAAATTTAAATAAAAACTTCAGTAAGATATTGTCTAATAGTCACTACAATGGCCACTATAAAAAAAAAGAAATGCTGGAAAGGATGTGGAGAATGAGCACCCTTATGCACTACTTGATAGGACTAAAAAAAGTACAACCACTAGGGAAAACAATATGGAGGCTCCTCAGAAAATTGAAACTCGAACTACCATATGATCCAACAGTCCCACTTCTGGTTATACAGTCAAAAGAATTGAAAACAAGACCTGTATGTACACCCATGTTCCCTGAAGGATTATTCACAAAAGCCAAGAAGTAGAACCAACTAAAATATCCAGCAACAGTTGGATAAAGAAAATGTGGTAGATGCACACAATGGACTATTATTCAATCTTAAATAATAAAGAAATCTTATCATATGCTACAAACATGGATGAACCTTGAGGACATGTTGCTAAGTGAAATAAGTCAATTGCAAAAAGCCAGTGTATGATTTCACTTATAGGAGGTAGCTAAGGTAATCCAACTCATAGAGACAAGGTAGAATGGTGGTTGTCAGGTGCTGGAGAGAGGGATAAACAAACGGTTGTTGTTCAATGGCTATCAATCAGGCAAGGTGAAAAAGTTTTAGAGATCTCTTATAAAACAATGTGCATATAACTAACAATACTGTTAAAATCATTAAGTTAAAGTTATGCTGTGCTTTTCACACACACCCCCCCCCAACAGCAGGCACAGTTGGCTTTATCCAGCATTGGGGTTTTTCAAATAAGAATAAAGCAAGTGAAGGCAAGGGTGTTGAGAACATTTGCAACCCAAAAATTATGGTTGACCATGGTCTTTCAACTGAATAAAGAGAATGTGAAGTCAAAAGGGAGGAGTGGTCAGGAATAGTGAAAAAGTAACAGGCTCAATGGGTTGTGGTCACAGTGAGGTAAAAGAATTATTCGTATTAGATATGACATGAGCTGAAAAGATGAGAACTGATCATCAGAATAGGATGCTTGAAACCGAAATTAGGGACGGGGTTACAGTTACTATCATTATAAGCACATTATTACTGTATAACAGATCTAAGGTATGCCCACAGATGGCTAAAGTTGAGTGGAGGCCACTGGATGAAGTCAAGAAACCAAGAGGCCAGCAAGGCAGTATTAGATCCACCCATCTAGATACTGAAATTATCAAGAATTAGAATAAAGTAGTACTGGAGATGGTGAGCCATATAAGATACAATCTTCACAGAACAACAAGTAAACCAAGGTTCCATGGAAAACTGCAGGGAGCAGTTGTAATGGTGGTACTGCCTGATAAGGAGATTCAAAATGATGGGTTTTGTTTGATGTTAAATAGGATGGAAGGAGGAAGGGCTGGATATAGCAAAGAGGGGTAGGGGGGTAATCGATCTCCACACCCAAAGGCAAGGTGGTCTGGAAGAAAAAATCCCACCATTTGAGACGACTGCAAAAAAATCAATTTTCTGCAGTTTTAATCAAATTTCAGTTGCAGGGGTTTTATTAATCAAAGGCCCATGCCTCACAGAATTTTAGGTGGTCCAGTAAGTTAGACAGTAAAAAAATTTCCTCTTTAGTTTCACTAACCTCTCAGTGAAATTTAAATGTAATTATTATAAGAGTAGACTGGGCCTCCCTGGTGGCACAACAGGTTAAGTGCAGCACTATGAAGCTATCCAGAGCCACAGCAGCACAAGTTCAATACCCAGCCAGGGAGATTTCCACATGGCGCAACAGACCTCTCCTGCCTGGCCTGCTGCTCCCCTCAGCAGTGTACTTCAGTCAATCTGCCTGTTCTGCTCCCCGCTCTATCTCTGGTGAATCCTCTCACCACCCCACACCTCTGGCCTATACCCCAGCTTGTTTGCATAAATAAATAAATCTTTAAAAAAAAAAAGAGTAGACAAAAATCACAGTAGTATGAGCAGTATCTATAACTTTATAAGTAAAGGAAGTCCGATATTTTCATCCAATTACATTGTTGCAGATAACTCAAAATACTGATCATGATCATCATTACTTAAAAATTAGGACAGTTGTTAAAACCTAACACTGGACAGCTAGTTAATTAAAAAACACATGCAACACTGTATTTCACCTTACCCATTTAAAAACATCGGTTTGAGGAGAGGAACACAGACTGCCAAAAATGTTAAGAACACTGAGAGCAAGGAGGTGATAAAATGGTCAGGAGATGAAAAGGCTTAGGAGTTGGAGGTCAGAAGGAATAGAGAATGCTAAAGAGATTTCGTATCTTCCTTGACTAAAGATGGGGTTACATTCCATAAAAGTGTAAATTGAAAATATCCAAAATCAAAATGCATTTAATAGACTTAACATACAAACATCATAGCTTAGATTAGCCTGCCTTAAACATGCTCAGAATACTTGCATTAGTCTACAATCGGACAGTCATCTCACGCAAACCTATCTCGTATTAAAATGCTGGATATATCATGTAATTTACTGAATACTGTACTGAAAGTGAACAGTCTGCAGGAAATCAGTCATTTGCCCCAATGGTGACATGACTGACTGGGAACTGAGGGTCACTGCCACTATCCAGGATCACAAGAAAGTGTTGTACTGAATTTGGACAGTCTGGGACACGATCAAAACTTGAGTAATGATTTATACTGAATCTGTAACACTTCTGACACCAAAGTAAGGGACCATCTGTATACAGACCCTGCTGGGGAATGAAGTTCATGGTCAGGTTAAAAAAAGGACGGAAATATAGAAGAGGTGAAATGAGAAAGGCAAACAGCAATGTGAAATGCATGATAACATTGTGTAAAATATAAAAAAACGAACATCTTTAAAAGTGGAGAAAAAATTTTAGTAGGATAAAGTAGTAAGAGCTGTTACCAATGAGAAGTGAGCTGAAAAAAGGGGAAAATGAGAAGTTTACTTTTCTGTAATGTAATTAAAGCTTCTAATACACAGTTTTTAAAACTAGCTATTTTTAAGGGGATCTCTTTTCTATTTCCTTTGGTATTCTTAGTGACAGGACACAAAGTGCTAGATCTCCAGCACCTCCAGAAAACTCAGTAATATAGTCTTTCAGGGAATGTTGTTCAAGATCAAATTTTGTATAGCAAAGTAAGACAGGCGTCCTAGTGAATAGTTTTAGTTATATGGGGTTACCACGAAACTATCATTCTTCTGCCAGTCCATCAGACAATTGACTTTTGTGTAGGGGCAAGCAGAAAATTGGAAACTTCATCTCCTATGGTTCCTTCTCTTCAATTTTCCCTTTCCAGTATTTATACCTTTTTTCTTTAGCCTCTCTTATTCCAGACGCTGGGCCTTTAGTTAAATGTTTAACAGTAGCATTAAAAGTGAGCTCTTGCTAATGTTCTTTCTTCCATGGAAAATATTTTACCAGTTGGGTTTACTATATGTTTTAGGCGATTTTACTGTTAATCAGGCTGAGGAGGTTTCCTTTTTTTCCTTAACCTAGTGTATCAGAAATTTTACCTAATTTTCTAGTCTTCAACCGAGATGATCATATTGTTTTCCTTTTTTATTTATTAATATAGTATAAATGACACTAAAAGATTTCCTATAGTTAAATCACCTTTGAATCAATGGGGAGCTTTATCCTAAAAGTTAATAATATATATACTGTTGGATTTGGTTTGCTAGTATTTTATTTTGATTTTCACAATTAGGTGATAGAGACTAGCCTTTGCTTTCTTTTTATGTGCCATCCTTTTTGCTGGCAGTTATGCTGGCTTCAAAGAGCATCTTTTGCATTTTTTTTCTTTCCTCCAAAAATCTGTGAAACACAGGAATCATTACTTGAAAACCTTATAAAAACATCTGTTTCTTTTTCTATCCCTTCATTAGTTACAAATTACCAAGCTTTTCCATTCCTTCCGACAATTTAAGTACTTCATTTTCTTAGGGAAAAAAAAGTTCATGTGTGCGATAGGTCACATACAATATTCTTTTACACGGCTTTCATCTGGGTATTCAGAGCTGTCCCTAGCTCATTTTTAATTGCTTCTAGCTTGTTTTCTTCTTAATCAGATTTGCCCAGAGTCAGACAGCTTTTGATTTTACTGATTGAGTTGTTTTGTTACATTATCGTTTTATATGCATTAATTCCTCCAGTTTATTTTGTTGTTCTTTAAACAAGTTGAATTGAATGCCCTCTTTATTCAGCTTTAATCTTCCTTATTTACTAATTAATAATTGATTACTATGAATTTCCCAAAGCTGCACATTGACTCCAGTGAAATGCAGCACTCTCACTGTAACTTCTAAATTGTGTGACTTCAGTTTTGAGTGTCTCTTTAAGCAACAAGTTATTTAAACGTATGTCTCATCCCCTCCCCTGGAAGTAGATAGGTATTTGGGGGTTTTTTTGAACTTATGGTTTTGTTCTGTATGTTGGATTTTCTGAGGGTTGAGGCATGCTATTGATAATTTCTACTGCACTGTGGTCAGAAAATAGAATATTTAATTTTTGCATTCTGAAAATCTACTGATTTCCTTTGGGGCACAAAAGATGCCCCCGTTTTGTGAATATTCCTTGTGTTGGGAAAGCATACATATTCTCAAGAAATCTGTGTGCAGGAATTATATACAATCTTCAATTAAGGATCTAGAACTAAGAAATGGACTACTGAATGCTACCGCTATTTTTTCCCTCCCCAAAGCTATACATAAATACCTTATTTCTGTGATGTACCTAATTCATTCTTCTCTTACAGATCACCTTCTGATTAGTAGGCTACCTGAATCCCACTACCCCTGAATGGGAGGAACCGCCTGTGTCAACTGTGTTGAGCACTCCAGTACTAACTGGTCTCCAGTTACGCAAAAGCAGATTCCGAGGTAAAACAGTCCAAATGGTCTCTTCTGGATTCAGGGTTCATTCTTGCTCTACTCAACTATGGCCAGGAAAAACAAGGTTGTTACTGCTACAATGTTCTCTTCCCTTCCACACTTCCCCACTTTATTCTAACAGGTTTCTATTTTGTTTTTACATGTCTCACCACATTCTCAACCTTAATAAAACTTAGGACCCTGAACTATCCCCTATCCTAGAATGTTAAACTTTTTTTTTTTTTTTAGAAAACTGTGTTGCATTGTAATCGTATAAATGGATGCATTTGTGTTTTTTAATGCTGATCTCCCCCTCTATAGCATAAGCTCCATAAAAGCAAATTGAAGGCTATTTTACTCACTGTTACATAACCAACTCTGGACAGCCCATTCTAATAGGTGTTCCTGATCAAATGGAATTATACACATCCAAAAGACTTAGAGAAACAACTGCCAAGACTAAAACTGGTTAGCAGATTCTTTTCTCTGCTTCCTCAGAAAGTCTATTTTTTCTGCCTTAGTAAAGTTAAGGGTTATATGGAAGGGTCATAAATGGTATGGAGATAATGCTTCCTAGAAACCATATAAAATGGATTCAAGTTTTAGGGGGAAAGAGTTCAAATCTAAAAATGACAAAGTAAACTTTGATCAACCATACCTTTCCTATCTTACTGAAAAAGAAATTTGATATGTAAAACCTAAAACTAAAATTCCCTCTGTACTCTATCAACTCAAAATTGAAAAAGGAAACTTTTTTTTAATGGATAAATAACACACTATTTTTCTTTTTTAATCGATAAATAACACTGGTTTACAACACTTTTAATTTCTTGAAATAGAAACTTAAATCACTGATTCCGAGGCTTCCTACTTTACTTACAAAGTTAGAACATTTCCTCTAAATATAAAATTAACTTTTCCCCAAGTTTTGATATGACTGTATTGTTATCATTATTGAACTTTTAATTCCTCTGGGACTGAGTTACATAGAAGTACATGCTTACTTTCAAGGTTTTCTTATCTTTTATTATTGATTTCTAACTTAATACCACTATGGTCAGAGGACACTGAATGATTTCAGTCCTTTGATATTTGTTAAGGCTTGCTTTATGATACAGCAAATAGGTCATATTCTACCCTTACGGGGTGTGGCATTCTACATAGATCAATTAGGTTAAGCTTTTCACTGCGGTGTCGGATTTTCTACACGCTTACTAAATTTCTGTCTGCTAGTTTGATCAGAAGTCAGTGTGATTTTATATCCAGAATTATAGGTAACTCACACAGTATTATCAGTCAGATAAGGTTCTAAAATATAAAAAATGTACATTTATACGTACATGTATATTATTTATACTATATAAACTTCAAACCACACCCTGAGGTGTGATAATTATTCCCATTTTACAAAGAAGGAAACAGATACAGAGATGTTAATCTAGTTGCAAAAATTGCCAGTGACACAGCTAGGAAGCAACAGAGCTGGGGACTGAACCAAAGCAGAATCCATACTCTTAAAAGAGAAAGAGCAAGGGAAAGAATTCTCTAGCAGCTGACTGAATTGACAGTGCTCTTTCTTTTCACACTTAAAAATAAAAGAGATAAAGATGTTAGCAAGACAATGAAAATCACAGAAGATAATGGTTGTGAAACTGCTTTGTAAACTATAAAGCTATACAAATGTTAGTAATTATACAACATACTAGAATTAAATTTTCACAACTTTCCCTTTTTAAATTTCCACTGCTTTGAAATATGACTTATAAAATTTAGATATTTTGTTTAAACAAATTCAGAAGAGTTGAATTTTGCAAGGAAGAACATTAAAATGCCACATATTCTGACAAAAAAGCAGTAACAAATTTACAACAGCATCACACTCTTATTATCACTGAAAAACTCAAACTTGTAATTTAATAAAATGTAAATCAAATGATACATTTAGCTTTACAGGAAACCTAAACTGAACCCCAAGACACTATGTGTTATTTTTGGAAAAGAATTTTCCTAACTCCTAAAAAAGAGGGATAGTTCATTTGAAGATGAATTAAATATACCATGTGTAACTAAAAACGTAATCATGTCATAATTAGTGATAAGAATATATGCTTGGTTTATTTAGGATATGCTAACCTTTCAAAGTTTCTCTTGCTACTTCTGCAAAAAAAACCTATGAATAAAAAATGCACAGCTGCTTAGCAGATGTATAATTTCAGTGTTTAGATTCCATTCTTTCTAGCTTCATTCTGCTAGAGGTTTTAGATTTTCTATTTCCATATGGTTTTTGATCTCCCTCAGTTTAGGTTCTACCTCCCCACATCTTATTCTATTTTAGTCCACTATTACAGAAATACGCATCAAATTTAAAACATCTTTTTAAGGCTTAAATTTTGCAAAGTTGGAAAAAGGAGAATATATAGGGGAGAAAGATCAGATAACTAAATGAGAATAGTTAAATTTCCAAAAGTTTCTATTTCTAGTTAGGTAACTCTTCCCCTGACCCCTTAATTCTAAATTTCTTATATTTCAGGTTCAGACAATCAACTTTAATGCAAGAACAAAATTTCAGCTTTACTCATTTAATTTCCACAAATTCTTAAGTTATGGTAGAAATATGAAATAGTAAGGTTTTTTTTTACTTAGTGTATATGCCAAAATATTTACAGATGTTATTTCTGAGCAAAATGAACATGAGAGATTTTTACTTTCTTCTTAGGGCTCCTTGTTTCAAATTTGTTCAGTATTATTTTTGTAATGAAGGGGAAAAAAAAGGATTTTTGTTTTGTTTTGACAAGAAATCTACAAGGAAATGGGTTATTTTTAAATTGACATGCCATAACCAATTATTTTTAAATAGTTTTTTATGCAACAACATGGACAACTTAATAATGCAGAGGATAGTCTCAATCATTAAAGGGTAAAAAATCAGGTTTTCTTAACCTATTTGATTCAAAAAATTGTTCTATAGATAGACATCCTTTAATTTTCAATTGATGTGGCAGTTATTTTTATGTTCTCTCAAGATAAAATTTCAATATATTCTAAGAAAGAACACAAAATTATGATATTATGTAGGCATCTATCCTACTTCCACTACTTTAAATAAGAGTATTTAATAGCCAGGAGAAAGCTATGACAGAAAAGTTTTTGATCATCATCAACATATATAATAGGACTTTAAAATAATTTTTAAAACATATTTACAGGAAGGATTCTGGATAAATGTTTAAAAAGCAATTGTATTCCACAGACATTCTTTTCTCTATGATGCAAAGGAAACATTAAGGTAAGTCAAAGAATATCAATCAAAAAATTACCCATGAAAAATTCTAACAAATTTTAAATATTAAGAAGAGTTGGAGTTAACTGTTAAAATTCAATCAAAGTTAACCCATTAAATACATGTAGTTAGACTTTGACTGGAGATGGTGTAGGTACCGCACTACAACAAAGACTAGCACACTCATCTATGTCACTTCATATGTCATAAAGTATGTTGAGTGTATTACATATTCTCACTTTAAAACTACCCTACTCCATATAAGAACGAATATAATCTCTAGCTAAGAACATGGATTCTCAAATCAGACTACTAGGGTTTAAATTCCAGTTCTGCCGCTTATTAGCCATGACAATTACTCTATGAGGTCTCATTTTCCTCACATGTTAAAAAAAAAACCACCATTAACAACAGAATATTTGTTAAGAATTAAATGAAGCAACATATGTAAAGTACTTAAACTAGGGCCAGGTAAACAGTAAGACAGATGCTACAGATTACATCAATCTCAATCTCATCTCAATCTCCTGCTTCATTGTTCTACATTACTTAAACTAAAACCCACTTACCTTTATATGTGAATAATATTTGAAAATCAATTCAAAACTTCATAAAACTTGAAATCTTCTATCTTCTACACTAAGTAAAATATACTAAAATACTGCTTTTTGAGTGCTTTTTATTTAATGTTTTCAAGGTTTGATAAACTCTAAAAACTCCATAAAAATAAAGGAAGTCTCCATAAAAATAAAGTCTACTTAATGTCCCAATTTAAAGGATTATCATATACAGTTTATAAATATGTAGTAGTTAGAATTAAATAAGATAAGCTTAATGCTAAAATTATATCGAGCAGAATTGGAATGCACTTAGAAACACAATATCAAACAGTCATGTATAGTACTGTAATAGTTTATACAGAGAAAAGAATGGGGTTTGGTGTCAGGAGGGTTTTAGCAAGAAATTAAACTACTATTTTTATAAGTTTAATAAAGGGTCTGAAATTGGTACAAAAACAAAAAAAGTTTTATTTTTCTCCAACTTCTGCCCCCCCAGCTATGATTGGTCCAATTTCCCTTTCTTACCACTTAACAGTATCTGGAACAATTCCTACAGCTTTCCAGTAGCTTTCATATATTAACAAGTCCAGTCCACTATAATCTAAAACTGCGAATCTCCAATTTTACAGTCATCTCCTTCCTCTCCAAACTCAGGCTTGGTCCATGGTTCAAGAAAGTTCAGCTGGGGAAGGAGTATGCTACATATTTTTGGGGGGAGTGGTGAGGGAGATGAGGGAGAACAGAACAGAATGAACTGTCTCAGCATCTAAGCACTTCTGCAGTCCCCTGTGGTTGCTGTCACTTCCCTTGCTAATACTGACTACACTTTCTGTATCAGTCAATCAAACAACGATATTTCTTGAGACAAGCTGTGGCTCTTCGGTGACATGGAGGTAAAGGGCTCTAACTCCTTACCTAAAGGTATCCTTCTAACTACTGAGCTACTCTCCAGCCCTTCTAACTACTGAGCTACTCTCCAGCAGTATCAGTCCTGACAAGGTAGCCAAAGCCTCTTTACTTACCGCATTGCCCACTTAATAGAAATTCAAGACATACAGGCTATTCCACTGCCACACCCTCTGTCCACACTGAGTTTCTCTCCAATTTTCTTTACCCCTGGCTCACCAAGCACGGATAAACCAATAAGCTGAATAATGACTATCCATTAGATACTGAAATGTTCTCCTTTTTGTTAGTATTTCCAACCTTCAGGACTGGTTCTCTTAGACCTCCCCACATTAAGTAAACTTCTAAGAGAAGACCACCCCAAGGGAGGAAGAAGGGAGCAAAAACTATAGTATTTCCCTCCAGGCAAACTAGCCACTAGGAGTTTACTATGCACAATTCCCCTCTTCACCTTCTGAGGGGTTTCTATCTTAATAAGCCCTAGAAAGAATTACACCTATGGGCCTCCCTGGTGGCGCAGCGGTTAAGCGCTGCGCTGTGGAGCTGTTGGCAGCAGCGATGCGAGTTCGACGCCCGGCTGGGGAGAATCCCACATGGCGCGGCAGACCTCTCCTGCCTAGCCCGCTGCTCCCCTCAGCCCGGCTGGGGAGAATCCCACATGGCGCGGCAGACCTCTCCTGCCTAGCCCGCTGCTCCCCTCAGCAATGTATTTCTGATCTGCCTGTTCTGCCCCCCACTCTGTCTCTGGTGAAGCCTCTCACCGCTCCACACCTTTGGCCTGTACCCCAGCTGTATGTATAAATAAATAAATCTTTAAAAAAAAAAAAAGATTTACACCTACTAAATGCTTGAGGCTTTCTTTAGAATATGAAGTCCTTGACTTCCCTCTATACTTAACTCTGAAGCCCCATTATAAAAAAAATTAGAACAGGTATGATTCTACTTACTTTTTATTCTTACCTGTTTGACTTGGTATACAAATTAACTTCCTTAGTCTGAGAGTCTTGAAATACAAAACAGGGCCTCCCTGGTGGCGCAGCGGTTGAGCGCTGCGCTGTGGAGCTGTCTGCAGTACACAATGCGAGTTCGACGCGCAGCCAGGCAGAAACCCACATGGTGCGGCAGACCTCTCCTGCCTTGCCCGCTGCTCTCCTCAGCAGTGTATTTCTGATCTGCCTGTTCTGCTCCCCGCTCTGTCTCTGGTGGGCCCTCTCGCCACCCCATGCCTCTGGCCTGTACCCCAGCTCATATGTATAAATAAAATAAATCTTAAAAAAAAAAAAGAAATACAAAACAGGTAAAACAAACAAAGTTTCCTCAGTCCACCTGCAAGTACTGCTGGTCAAACTTAGCAAATTCAAATGTAATGTTAACAAAAATAATGCATACTTTCAGAAGGTATCAGCATTAGATTTAATTTCAAGAACCCTTTAAATTTGCTTTTTAATCTAAAGCTGACCTCAATTTATTTCTCTCACACAAATACTCAACATCACTAACATTTATTAAGCATTACCATATGGCAAGCACAGCATTCAGTACTTAGCTGTACTCACTCATTTAGTCTTGACAGTAACACTGTGAAAAAGGATCATTACCATCTGCATTTTACACATGAGGAAACAAGGCTTACAAAGTTTAACTACATGGCACAAGGTCAAACCAAATAAACAAGAGAGCAGTAATGTACAAAATACAATAAGTATATAGATAGATAACTAAGCATAAAAATAAGTCAAAGTTTAATGAAACTTTTTGTTTACTTGGAATTCAGAAAAAGGGAGTCACTGCAATCATAACAAGATTCCTTTTTTCTTTTAGGAAATTAGCTCTTTTTGTGTGTAAAGATCTTACTTAACCTTAATGGAATGGCCTTTTTTTTTAACTGTTCTCAATGATAGGACCAGTGGAAGGTGTTACGATCCATCTTCTATGCAAACTGATGTTAAGCAAGAACAGGAAGTAGTGAATAACATAAGAAGAACAAATCCTAGTCAATACAATTAGAGTAATTATGACACTCCATTAACAATAGCATTATTATTGTAGGGATATATTCAAGAAGAGGGGTTTCTTTCAATAGCATACTTCATTAATTAATTTTTAGTTTTGGAGAACATATTTGAAAATATATTTTTGAAAAATGTAGTTTAACAAAACTTGACTTATACTCTTTAGATTTAAAATATTTAGCTTTGTTTTTAAACAAAGTTCATTTTCCCTACTCTGCACTAACAGTCAGATATCATCACTCTAGCCACTGAGGCAGGAAAAACTTTTCCTCTATTCTCTTAGCCTCAGTATTTTGAGCCTGCAAATTAAACTGACAAAATACAGTTCATAGCAAGAGAAGAGATAGAAATGGATTCACTTACCAAAGTTTGCAGAAAAATTTACAGGAGGCAGTGACAATCTGGGGCTTAAATATCATATAAGGGGAAGTGGAGTAGGAAGGACAGTTATGGGAAAAGAAATGACCTCTCAAAAAGATAAATGGGCATTTAGGAAAGTATTTCTTTATGATGTCTATTTAGGTGATGCTCTCTTTTCCTCTTCTCACTTCACCTTTCCTCTCTAAGAATAAGAGTCAATCTTCCCAGTTTTGAAAATGTGGGGAGCAGATTATAACATTGAGTTCTTCCGAGAGATTACTTTAAGGCAGGTAAGGGCGTTTTTAAAAATATCTACTCTAAACGTCTTCAGCTCAAAATAATTTTTAGATTCCCTCACCATAACAGATACAGATATCTGAACACTTACTCTGTACATAGCACTGACTTTGTACTGTTGGCAAAGCAAAACATTTTAGAAAAAAATTCAACCACCAAGGAACTTATAATGAGTTCAGAATACTAAACAATTTCAGCTTTTTGTTTGTTTTTCACTACTCTTACAACAGCAAAGGAATTTTTACATATCAGCATCAAGAACAACAACAAGGTGACAATTTGGAGGAAGTTTAGACAACATACAAAGAAAAGCTTATTATCCATAAACTCAAACATAGTTTCTATAATTAAGAAAAAAATAAACAGAAAAATGGATATTGACAGAAGAAATGCAAAACCCAACAAACATAAAAGGCCTTGTTCAACCTTACTCAAAATCAAAGAAATACAAATTAAAACTATAATGCTATATTTTCTGCTGGCAAACTGGCAAAGATTAAAATAAATTGATAATATGACATATTGGGGTACAGGGAACATACTCAAACACTTTGGCTGGAATGAGAATTATGACAGTTTTGCAGAGTTATCTGGCACATCAAATCTGCATGGTTTCTCTTTATGGTAAATGCATTTCTAAGAATCCACCTTATAAAATTAGTCTCACATGAGGCCTCCCTGGTGGTGCAGGGGTTAAGTCTCAGTGTCATCAAGCTATCACCAGCCACTGAGTTTGATCCCCAAGTCAAAGAGCTAACCCACAGGGCGCAGCAGAATTCTCCTGTCTCGCCCTCTGTTCCCCTCAGCAGTGTATTTCTTTTTTATTTTTAAAGATTTATTTACTTATGCATACAAGCACAAATACCATAGTTTTTTGTGATGATGAAAAAAAAATTAGAAACAATCTAAACATTCATCAATAAAGGAGTGGTGGGCCTGCCTGGTGGCGCAGCGGTTGGGTGCTATGCTGTGGAGCTGTCAGCAGCGGCGACAGAGTTCGGCCTCACCAGGGAAATTCCCACATGGGGCAGCTGACTTCTCCTGCCTAGCCCGCTGCTCCCCTCAGCAGTGTATTTCAGTCGATCTGCCTGTTCTGCTCCCCATACAAACTGGGGTGTAGGCCAGAGGGGTGGGGTGGTGAGAGGATTCACCAGAGACAGAGCGGGGAGCAGCAGAACAGGCAGATTGACTGAAGTACACTGCTGAGGGGAGCAGAGGACCAGGCAGGAGAGGTCTGCTGCGCCATGTGTGAATATCCCCGGCTGGGTATTGAACTCAGTGCTGCAGTGGCTTTGGATAGCTTCTTAGTGCTGCGCTTAACCCATTGTGCCACCAGGGAGGCCCATGACTGATTTTATTAATGTGGTACATATTTAAGACACTTTTATAGTTACCATTGAAATATTCTTATTTTGTGGTATTTTTTAAATTATTTTCAACATACATTTTAAGAACTTCACCAAAATTTAACAACATTAACATTTCCTATCAGAACTTCTTTCAGCCAGGTATCTAAAATATTCTTAACCAAATATAAATTTAAAACACTCAATATCTTATACTCCTGAAATATAAAATTTTTAACTAATAAAACTACCTACAAATTTCAATATACCTGAAACGATATCAGAAACATTATAAAGTCTCTTCCTGATTCCTTAAATTCAAAATTGAAAGCCTCTGCACAAAGCATTTTAGAAGACTTACCTAAAAGCTAAAGGGAAAAAAAAACCAATGCTCTAAAAAGGAGATATGAACACAGGGGCATGGAAGAACAGTTCATAAGCCATTCCCTTTGCTACTTACAATGATTGCCAAAGTAGGGAAATAACTTTTTCAGCCAAAAGTCAGAATCCAATGATG